>ONZH01012785.1:0-26881 GCA_900303285.1 Rhinella marina
TTTTACAGTGTTCCCTATGAGATAAAACTGACCTGTTCTCTTCATTCTCCGGTCAGTACGATTACAGTGATACCACATTTATATAGTTTTATGGGTTTTGTTTTTACAGTGTTCCCTATGAGATAAAACTGACCTGTTCTCTTCATTCTCCGGGGTCAGTACGATTACAGTGATACCACATTTATATAGTTTTATGGGTTTTGTTTTTTACAGTGTTCCTATGAGATAAAACTGACCTGTTCTCTTCATTCTCCGGGTCAGTACGATTACAGTGATACCACATTTATATAGTTTTATGGGTTTTGTTTTTACAGTGTTCCCTATGAGATAAAACTGACCTGTTCTCTTCATTCTCCGGGTCAGTACGATTACAGTGATACCACATTTATATAGTTTTATGGGTTTTGTTTTTACAGTGTTTCCTATGAGATAAAACTGACCTGTTCTCTTCATTCTCTGGGTCAGTACGATTACAGTGATACCACATTTATATAGTTTTATGGGTTTTGTTATTACAGTGTTTCCTATGAGATAAAACTGACCTGTTTTCTTCATTCTCCGGGTCAGTACGATTACAGTGATATCACATTTATATAGTTTTATGGGTTTTGTTATTACAGTGTTTCCCTATGAGATAAAACTGACTGTTTCTCTTCATTCTCTGGGTCAGTACAATTACAGTGATACCACATTTATATAGTTTTATGGGTTTTATTTTTACAGTGTTTCCTATTATATAAAACTGACCTGTTCCCTTCATTCTCCGGGTCAGTACAATTACAGTGATACCACATGTATATAGTTTTATGGGTTTTATTTTTACGGAGTTCCCTTTGAGATAAAACTGACCTGTTCTCTTCATTCTCTGGTGCAGTACGATACAGAGATTCACATTTATATAGTTTTATGGGTTTGTTTTTTACAACGTTTCCCTATGAGATAAAACTGACCTGTTCTCTTCATTCTCTGGGTCAGTACGATTACAGTGATACCACATTTATATAGATTTATGGGTTTTGTTTTTACAGTGTTCCCTATTAGATAAAACTGACCTGTTCTCTTCATTCTCCAGGTCAGTACGATTACAGTGATACCACATTTATATAGTTTTATGGGTTTTGTTTTTACATTGTTCCCTATGAGATAAAACTGACCTGTTCTCTTCATTCTCCGGTCAGTATGATTACAGTGATATCACATTTATATAGTTTTATGGGTTTTGTTTTTACAGTGTTCCCTATTAGATAAAACTGACCTGTTCTCTTCATTCTCCGGTCAGTACGATTACAGTGATACCACATTTATATAGTTTTATGGATTCTGTTTTTACAGTGTTCCCTATGAGATAAAACTGACCTGTTCTCTTCATTCTCCGGGTCAGTACGATTACAGTGATACCACATTTATATAGTTTATGGATTCTGTTTTTACAGTGTTCCCTATGAGATAAAACTGACCTGTTCTCTTCATTCTCCAGGTCAGTACGATTACAGTGATACCACATTTATATAGTTTTATGGGTTTTGTTTTTACAGTGTTCCCTATGAGATAAAACTGACCTGTTTTCTTCATTCTCCGGGTCAGTACGATTACAGTGATATCACATTTATATCGTTTTATGGGTTTTGTTTTTACAGTGTTTCCTATGAGATAAAACTGACCTGTTCTCTTCATTCTCTGGGTCAGTACAATTACAGTGATACTACATTTATATAGTTTTATGGGTTTTGTTATTACAGTGTTTCCTATGAGATAAAACTGACCTGTTTTCTTCATTCTCCGGGTCAGTACGATTACAATGATATCACATTTATATCGTTTTATGGGTTTTGTTATTACAGTGTTTCCTATGAGATAAAACTGACCTGTTCTCTTCATTCTCTGGGTCAGTACGATTACAGTGATACCACATTTATATAGTTTTATGGGTTTTGTTATTACAGTGTTTCCTATGACATAAAACTGACCTGTTTTCTTCATTCTCCGGGTCAGTACGATTACAGTGATATCACATTTATATCGTTTTATGGGTTTTGTTATTACAGTGTTTCCTATGAGATAAAACTGACCTGTTCTCTTCATTCTCTGGGTCAGTACAATTACAGTGATACCACATTTATATAGTTTTATGGGTTTTGTTTTTACAGTGTTCCTATGAGATAAAACTGACCTGTTCTCTTCATTCTCCGGGTCAGTACGATTACAGTGATATCACATTTATATAGTTTTATGGGTTTTGTTTTTACAGTGTTCCCTATGAGATAAAACTGACCTGTTCTCTTCATTCTCCGGGTCAGTACGATTACAGTGATACCACATTTATATAGTTTTATGGGTTTGTTTTTACAGTGTTCCCTATGAGATAAAACTGACCTGTTCTCTTCATTCTCCGGGTCAGTACGATTACAGTGATACCACATTTATATAGTTTTATGGGTTTTGTTTTTACAGCGTTCCCTATGAGATAAAACTGACCTGTTCTCTTCATTCTCCGGTCAGTACGATTACAGTGATACCACATTTATATAGTTTTATAGGTTTTGTTTTTACATTGTTCCCTATGAGATAAAACTGATCTGTTCTCTTCATTCTCCAGGTCAGTACGATTACAGTGATACCACATTTATATAGTTTTATGGGTTTTGTTTTTACAGCGTTCCCTATGAGATAAAACTGACCTGTTCTCTTCATTCTCCGGGTCAGTACGATTACAGTGATACCACATTTATATAGTTTTATGGGTTTTGTTTTTACAGTGTTCCCTATGAGATAAAACTGACCTGTTCTCTTCATTCTCCAGGTCAGTACGATTACAGTGATACCACATTTATATAGTTTTATGGGTTTTGTTTTTACAACGTTCCCTATGAGATAAAACTGACCTGTTCTCTTCATTCTCCGGTCAGTACGATTACAGTGATACCACATTTATATTGTTTTATGGGTTTTGTTTTTACAGCGTTCCCTATGAGATAAAACTGATCTGTTCTCTTCATTCTCCGGGTCAGTACGATTACAGTGATACCACATTTATATAGTTTTATGGGTTTTGTTTTTACAGTGTTCCCTATGCAGTAAAGCTGAGCTGTCCTCTTCATTCTCCGGGTGAGTACAATTACAGCGTTATCTCATTTATATAGTTTTTCTTGTGTTTTAATACTGAAAAAAAAATTAGCTTTGGAAAACATGATTATTTCTTTTCATCTCCATATTCTGACCCTAGTAACCTTTTTTATAGTTATGTCTACAGAGCTTTGTGAGAAGTCTTTTTTTGTGGGGTGATCTGTTTTATTGATATCATCAAGGAGAGTGTGTGACTTTTTGATCACTTTTTGTTATGAAAAATGGTGAATCAGCCATTTAGATTTTTATTCAGTTACAGTGTTCGCTGTCAGAGATAATCATGTCCATATTTTAATAGTATGGTAATTTTGGGATGCAGAAATGCCTATGATGCCTATCTTTTATTTCTTTTGACTTGGATTTTTATTTATTTATTTATTTATTATATCTTTAAAAAATTACTTTTATACTTTTTTATGTCTCCCTTTTTGACTACAAGGAGCAATTAGTAGGTTGCCTCTCACTTACATTGCAATTAATTGCCTTTGCAATTTATTGGAGATTTGCTAAGTTCCATAGGAATTACAATACAACTGCAATAGCATAAGTCTTCAGAGAGACTCAGCCTAGCACAGACAGTGACTGCTCCCTTGATTGCCATGGACTTACCGGCGCAGCACTAATGAGGAAAACACCACAGATGATGTGGTCACAATTGATTATATCATCCGGGGGATTAAATGTCTACGATCACTGTTATTGCCAATTGCAGACATTAGCCCTGGATGTCTGCTGGTGACTATGGCGCCCACTGAGCATCATCTTTAAAGACCCGACTTCCACCGTACATGTAAAGTGGTGGTCAGAGAGGGGTTAAAGGGGTTGTCTGAGAGTGGAAAGAAAAAAAAAACACTCTTCTTCCCGGCTTCCAGTCCCTACTAGATTGGAATGGTGACACCCCTTCAACCTATCAGCAGTTACAGGAACGTAAGTATATGATGATTAAGGAAATGTCTATGATGTCTGGTCTTAAAGAAAACAGAGGAAAACAGAGGAAATACTGGCTATGAATCAACTGGGCATTGCTGCTTGTCATATGCAAAGTCACCACTAGGTGGAGCATCTGCTCTACAAAGATCTTATGTGATGAGCTGCATGATTTTGCAATCTACAGCACCACCTAGTGGTCATACATCATAATTACATAAAATATTAGATTGGGAAAGTTAGCGAGCAGCAGCATTGATGATGAACACAGCATGGCCACATATGGCCAAAAAATGCTTTTTTAGGGAGAGGGTCACAAAATGCAAATTAATATCTATCTATCCCACCATTTATTCTGTGTTATCATGTACATGAATCTTGTTATCCCCCCCCCCCCCCCAGTGCTCTGTCACGGTTCCCTTAGATTTTTCCAAACAAGGAAGTCTACATCCTTTTTTTAGTCAACATTTCTGTTTTTGGTAGTGTCTCCACACCTTATTGCAGCTGACATAAATACAATTGAAAACAGTCAATCTAAAGGTTGAGGATCACCCCATACATCCCCCATATCTCAGCTGTTTGTACTCCTCCTGTGAGGCTGATATAAAGAAAGTGTAAAGTTTAGGTTCACTGTTAGTCCTTGAGTTTTCTAGTTTGAGCAGAAGCTTGAACTGACCAATAATAAATATTATAGGTAGTTCACAGTGTAGACTTCTCCACCAGGGGACTATGTTACTCTGATGAAGAAACTCCACCTCCATCTGCTGTTCCATATATAATGGTCTGTGGTTGTGGAGGACGGAAAGTGAAAAAGCAGAAAACAACTCATAATGTGTCTAGTCTTCTCTAAGACAAGTGTAGAAGAAAGAACAACATGGGCCACCTCTTAGTGTTTTCCATGATATTTCTTTACCTTCAGAAAGGTAAGTTCTAAAATGATATCTTATCTTAAGGCTAGCTTAGATCTGTGATCAAATGCCAAACTTACCTCTGCTACAATTGTCAAACTCAGTGTATACTTCAACATTAGATATATAGATATAATTACAGAAGGAGCTAAGCTTCTGATTATGTTATACTCCTCGGGTTACCTCCATCTGGAAGGTCCATTGAGCATGATATTGTTATGACCAGGGGCGTAACTACCATAGCGGCAGATCATGCGACTGCTATGGGGCCCAGGGCAAGAGGGGGCCCAGTCATAGTTGGGATCATCTCTTCTACTGGAGGTGAAAACTTGGTCAGGTCAAAAAAAAATGCCCCAAGGGTGATTGACAAGGGTTTAAGCAGAAACCCTTCTGTCCTGTGTGGGGGGCCCGGTCTGATCTTTGCTATGGGGCCCTTACTTCTCTATGTACGCCACTGGTTATTACCCTATTAATATTTCAGTAATTTCTTGTCCTCTCAGGTTACACGTGGTATGAAAGTATTTTGGGCTACCACCAGCTTCATGCAAGGAACCTCGTGTTACATGTTACATAATACATACCCCACAACCTCTGTTTGGAGAGGAACATTCTTTAGATATTCGAGCTTTGGCTTACCTTCTGCAAAACATCTTTCAAAAGAAAGATTTTCACCAAAATATTGGTTGTCTCCAAACTCTCCAAAAACAGATATAACTGGTTCCATTTATGTGGAAGAGGGTCTATTGGGCACCAGGTCCAAGAGTGACTACCATCTCTGCAACACATATAGTTATGTCTCTTTTCGAAGAAGATTTATTATTTTTTATTATTTTCATTTTAGGAGGATGTTATCATTTTGGTTGATTGACCACCCATCACATTTGACAGGTTCTTTACCTTCTGAGATGATGACATCTTTATTTCAGCCCTGCCTCATGTTTATTGTGGTTTGGTGGGTACTGTTTCTCACTGAGGAGACACAGGGGTGTATTAAGACTTATTTCTTTCATGCAATGCCAAGCTAGTTAGATCCATCCCTCATCAGCACAAACCAGGGTACCGGTTGGCTTAATGAGATGTATTTGATACAGCTTAGTACCCTCCTGAGCTGCAAATCATCCAACCAACCTCTAACTGATACCGATGAGGGGAAAGAACCCCCAAAATCTACTGTCTACAGGTGGTGTCTCTGGTTTGACTGGTATGATTTGATTTGCTTTATAACTTCACTGTGAGAATTTATTCTTTCTTTTTTATTTCTGATTTTATTTCATACAATCCACCTCTTATTCCAGGTTTGAGCATTGAAGAAACCTGTGGGGACACAAGACATATAGAGAGTAACGTGGGAGGAGAGGTGATGTTCCCCGTCCAGCAGACTGAAATCCAGGACATCACGTGGATGAGCGGCAGAGACAAAAATATTTTTGCGGTATCAGAACCTGGGAAACCTGTTGTTATTAGAAGCATGTTCTATAATGGTCGGATTAACGTTACAGCTAATGGGTCACTGATTATGACAAAACTAACCAGAGAAGACCAAGGAATCTATAAAGGCAGCATCCTTCGGCGGATATCAGGCCAGTGCGCTCAGTTCTACAATCTGACAGTATATGGTAGGTTAGCGCAATCTACTAATCCCTGTAATGTATTTCTAAGACCATAGTAAAAGGCTTCACCAGGAGTAGAAAAAAAAATATAAAAACATGTTATAAGGGGTTATCCGGGTAAAGAGCTGAACCCGGACATACCCTTAATTTCACCCAGGCAGCCTGCATGATGTTAGCATCAGAGCATCTCATGCTCCGATGCCCTCCTTTGCCCTGCGCTAAATCATGCAGGACAAAGGCATTTTAGCATGGTTCCTGTGATGTACCGGGCTCTGCCAGGCGGAGGCTTCGGCCCAGCAGTGAGCCCGGTGACGTCACTGGCACTGATGGACGGGCTTTAGCACTGCCCTAGCCAGTAAAACGGCTAGGGCAGCGCTAAAGCCAGCCCATTAGAGCCGGTGACGTCACCGAACACACTGCTGGGCGGAAGTCTCCGCCCGGCAATGTGTGTTTACAAACAAAAGTGCCCTTGCCCTGCGCGATCCAGCGCAGGGCAAGGGAGGTCATCAGAGTGTGATATGCTCCGATGCTAACATCAGGCGGGCTGCCTGGGTGAAATTAAGGGTATGTCCGGGTTCAGCTCTGAACCGGGACAACCCCTTTTAAGAAACAATTGTCTACCCCATTGTTTACAACAATGAGAAACTTATTGTGAGGGGACTATTGTAGGCAACATGATGGACAACTTTGGTCTAAAGCTGATGGTTCTGCTATAAACAGTTCAGACACTGACAGACAGAATTAGGCCATGTTTATATCATTTTTGAAAACTTTATTAGGAATATGTGCCGGGAATGCTCCCCATGTATGAGCCAATGGTAAGTGTGAAAAGGTGTCCTTTTGGCACATGCCAGACCATTTTGCATTCTATGTTCCCAAATGATCTCAGGCCAGAGAACAGAAATAGACAAAATAGTTCAAGGACACCCTCAATACATACCTTAAAGAAGACCAGACTAACATTTCTAATTTGCTGTGGCCACGGAACCACATGGGGCTGCATGACTCTACAAAAGATGATGGAAGAAGAAGGAGGACAATCTTACCCCTTTTGTCACAAGATCCACGGCTTGAAGTTTGGACTCCTCGACCAGCTTAAGACTCGCAAACAATCTTGATGGGTGTCATTCTCTCTTCTAGTGACCACCAATGATGCTGAGACTATATGATTCTATAGAGAAGGATATACAGTAGTTAGCCATTTTTATTTTGTAATGGGACCTACTGTATAAGGTGGTACATGTTGCACCCTTCCACTAGAGATATATGTTGGGAAATTCTCCTAACATGAAGCTCAAGCAGATCCTCTTAGAGAGATGATATGGGGGGAGGGGGCTATTTGGACTTACTGTAACTGCCCCTGGTCAGAAGCCAAAAACACTGTGATTATCCATAGACAGGACATCTGAAATTGATGTATCTTTTGTTCATAATACTGCCCACTTTTTTGTGCTGTATATTTAACAATTCATTGATGCTTCTTTATTACGCTTATGTTTTTCAATGGAACTCAATGATTAGAAGAGCAAGTCTTTTCCAGTAGCCCAAGTACAACTTCCCCCATAAGGATCAGCACAGAAGCTATGACCACCAAGTCCCGTAAACAGGTCACAGGTAAGAGTGGTTTTCGAGTTGTTTACTGACTGATAAAGTAAGATGTGTCCCAACTCTCACGACCAAAAATGTCACAATCCAATCTTGCTTAAAGGGCATTTCCATACAAAATCTAAAGTGTTTTTTCTCAAAGTGTATTTCTATAATAATATAATCAATATAGCTGTAAGATGTTTGATAAATTGAGATAAGACTGGTCACTAGGCTTTGTTTTATTAGGAACCAAAGAGCATGTCAGACTGGACTGACAATCAGTTCAAATCAAGACTGGCACAATGGAGACATAAGGGGCGAAACTGTAGGTAGGGGGAACTGGTTGAACATCTGTCTTGGTGGAAAGGTGTCATGTGAGAAACATTTTTTTTTAGATGCTGTATTTTAATTTTTTTAATCTTTACAGAGCTTATATGTTGTGAGCAACTATTGATGACTAGCTGACCTTGGTGGACTGACTGCTCAAAAATCAGACCATTGATCATGAACTGATATGGAGACTGTAAGCCAGTCTCCAGTGTGAATTTTGCTCTGGTTGATAAAGGGGTTACCCAATCATAGTTTTTTTTTATGATAGGAAATATAGAAAAGATTTGTCTGCACTAGAATTTGCATCAGATCGGTCTTGACCAGCCTTCCATCCAAGTAAACAAGGTTTCAACAACCCGATTCACATGGAGTGAAAAAAAATTCTTCGAAAATATTAAAGGCTTAGACCGATTTCACAAGCCCAGGAAAGATATCTGAGTGCCAACCTCAGATTTCTACCAGACATCCTCTAGTAATATACATGTTGGGTTTGCCATAGGGACAGATGCAATTTGTTAATTTTACCCAAGGGTTTATGTAACATGGAGGTTGGCCATGTGGTGCAATAGGGCCTGAAGAGACGAGGAGGAAGCCTTGACTACATCTGTTTTTCCAGTTCCATTGTCTACTTATGAAGATGACGTCCCATTACCAGCAGGAATAATACTTCTTTTATCTTGTAGTATGGATTACCATAATTCTGAGTGTGTCTGCCACACTTGCTCTGCTGCTGATATTTATTGTTACCATCGTAGTGTCCAGAAGTCAAACAGGTACGTATGGAAAGAGCTAAAATACATGCACTTCTAAGAAGTATCTGGTGATTCTCACATGTTCTCAAGAACTTACCTATCCACCATAATATTTGACTTCTTAGAGCTATTAAATGATCCTCCAACTCTTGCAGACAAGAAGATACAACCATAGACACAACCACTGATTTCTTCATGCTTGTCAGTTACTCTCACCATTATGTGTCCATTATATAAAGACAAATTACCTTCTACAATGTTAAAGTAACTCGTACATGAACATCTAGTACAAATATTTGTTGCAGAGGACATTTTATGAGTCAATTAGAACCATCGCCCACTGAGAATGGGGCATTCTTTCTAAAAGTAACGAGAGGGTTAGAAACCATGTTTGGCACTATGCTGGTCTGTAGGACATGTTCCACAACTTCAAGGTTCACTTTTATACACCACGTTTTAGTTAGTCAGAGCATCATGGCATGAGACTTCGACCAACTGCTAAAATGAAGGGGCCAACTATGGCCCTTCAATATGTAGCCCAGAGATTATTAGAGGCCTCCCTCTGAAATCAGTGGGTCTATAAAACATAATTTAATGAAGAACAAACCTCTTGTCTAAGATCCAAAGAACTTTGAGGTACAATCTAAAGAGGTACAACCACAAGGGTATTCATTCTAGAAATTGGTGGGGCTCCCAGCTTTTATTTTGCCCATAAAAGGTGGCAAAGGATCTGTCTAACAACCCACTATCTTACCATTTCTGGCCTTGACCTGAGACAGAAGGAGGTTGAACCGTCATTGAAGAGACAACCATCTGGTGAAAGATCATGATGATGATACACATTTTATTAATTATTGGACAATACAGTCATTCAGACAAATCATAAATGTTCAGTGTCACCGGCAAAGGATGGACGACCTTTATGATAACAAACTTGAATTGGTCTTTCATGGAAAGATCATTCATGTACTATTAACTACTGGATGAAACAAGTTAAACTTTTGTCTATACAATTGATGTTGGTCTTAAGTCAACTAATGAGCGATTGTGGTTACATGTCCCCCAATTAATGATAGTTTAGGTTGAAATCATCCATTTTGACCAACTTTAGACTAATGTGTACAGGCCCGTTTACTATTTCATCCAATGCTTTGATCTTGGTCATTGTCAGTGATGTTTGGCTTGTGGACTTCCTTTGATGCTTATTAGCACTTTTCCCATTCCTTACCACCTTCCTTTTGCTGTCTTTAGGAAACTATTCTGGGAACTATAATCTGGGGAAAAATCTTCCCCTAACCACTGTAAAGGAGTCTTTGGCTAACAACAAGGTTTTCCCAAACCCCAAGTAAGCCAGTACCTGCCTCCTATATGGGGCTATTAGTTGAACATCTGCTTGTTTGGCTTGGTTTTCTCTGTAGTGTTATACCAGGACTATAACCTCTGGACAATGAGATGTCCCAGTGCGTGCTAACTAAGATGTTTATAATTATGTGCCATCATTATTCTTTCTTCATAGTTTCCTTATGACTTGGTTAACCATATATATTTAGAATCCATGCTGGAAGACGAATTTATTTCTATTAAATGACTTATGTTTTACTCTCTGCTTTGTAAGGAGCCAGTCATATAGAGGATGGGATATTGTATACTGAACTGAACATACAAAGCCTAGGGAAAGGTCAGTATAAGCATAACCTTTGATGACTGCTACCTTTATATTTAGTTACCTAAAAGGGTAAAAATGGTACAATGAAAACATCACTTCACAAATCTAGTTCACGTTAAGAAAGCTCCTACTTAATCAAGCATGGTCCCCATCTGAAGAAGAAATAAGGATCCTATTTGGGGAACCAAGAAACATTGCTTCACTTTTTCTAAAACTCTTGACTGCAAAAAGGCAAGAAGTGTAAAAATAAAACTGAGAAGAGCATAGCTAAGAATATTGCTAGTCTATACTGTGGTTTCACCGACACGGAGCTCATCCTCTTGTACTAGGAGGGTTAATTAAAGAACTCCCATTTTTTTTTGGTTCTCCTCAGTTTGGTAGATGAGGAGGTCTTACAGAAGTCCTTTGTCTGTCATGATACCTTGGTTCCTGATGGTTTTTGCGTACCAAATTGTGAGCATGACCACAGTATCATGGTTGTCTTTGAATGAAAGCTATTACTGAGCGTAACATATTCTTTCTGCAGGTTTTCGAGTGAGAAGAGTACAGGTGAGTTGAGCACATTTGCCTATGACATGACATTTCTGTAGGCCTTTATCAATGTGACTTGAGTCTTGTTAATAAAGACAGATAAAAAAAGAACTCCAGGAGGCCATGTGGAAAACATCAACATGCAGCTGTTGATAGATCTTTTATTATAACCTTTTTAAACCTGACTATGATCTGACTCATTAACCTATGAATGTTCAATGAGCATCTCTGATTATTTGGATGTTAATATGATAATGAAATGTACTAAAACACAAAAACAGCAGAGCCTCATGTGCAGTACTTTCAATATAACATGATAACTGTTGGTAAATATACTCACTTTTTAGTGTCGTGTGGGACACAACACCTATTTAAGCGGGCTGTATTTCTATCCTGCACGGCAAGCTGTACCGCTGGGTGGCAGCCTTGGCCCCCTTGTTGGCTCTGCTTGAATAGCACTGGCAGTAGCAGCAGGAAGAATAGCAAAAGAATGGGACCCCTTAGTCTGTGTGCTCTGCAGAAAGGACTTCTGAACTATGTGAGTATATTTGGAAGGCTTTTTTTATTCATGCAACGCGTTTCAAGGGCACATAGCCCTCCATAGCTTCATCAGGCATTCAATACATGATGACAGTGTATGAACATATTTAAAACGTACAAAATGGGCGCCAGAGGTGGACTGGTAACTTAAAGTGGACCCATGCTGCTTTGGACATGTGCAGTCACTGGTTGGGTACATGAGTACTTGATTCTCACAGTGTTAATTACTGCTGAGAGCTCATTTTGTACCCGGTCAAGTGGCAGAGAGGAGAGCTTTTGTGACCCCCTGGTCATCGGCCCACCAGGAAATCTCCCTGTGGGTTCTATGGCCAGTCTTCCCCTGATTGGTCGGCCCACTGCTGGGCAGGAACCTGAATCACTAGGGGAGGAACGGGAGGGTGGAGGAATGGGTGGCCGAGGAGTGAGAACTGATGAGTGGCAAAAGGGATCGGTAAGGTGGGGAGAGGAATGGATGAATGATGCTGAGGAACACGCGCTATATAAGTGTGTAAATTAAATAAATAAAATGTGTCCTTTTTGATACCACACCAGTACTGGTTTCATGTATCCCACCCTATAATGGAACTGGTATTCATCCATTCCTCTCCTCGCCTTACCGATCCCTTCTGCCACTCATCAATTCTCACTCCTCGATCACCCATTCTTCCACCCTCCCATTCCTCTCCTAGTCAATCAGGGTCTCACCCAGCAGTGAGCGCGACAATTTTGTATCTTTTAAATGTGTTCATATTAAATGCCTGATGAAGAGGGCTGCGTGCCCTCGAAACGTGTTGCATCAATACAAGAAGCCTTCCAAATATACTCACATAATCCAGAAGTCCTTTCAGGGGAGTGCGCCGACAAAGGGGCCCCGTTCTTTTGCTATTCTTCCTTAATGTGATAATGGAATGAATTGTAATAAGATCCATCAACAGCAGCAACTAAGTTAAGCATCAATTTTTTCCACATCACACAGATTAAAATGAACAAAATAAATTCTTAAAAACACCTTGAATATCATTCAGTTAAAGGATGTAGATTCTGAGTACATTTTTGACTGTAGAGCTGTATAGAGTTAGTCTGGATTCTAGGCGGCTTAGAGGACTATTTCTCAGCTGTGCCTGTGCAGGTTTTCATCCTCTGAATGTAAACCTAGAATATTCCCGCTAACTGACAGCAGAGATCTTGAAATTTTTAGGAATAGAAGCCCCTAATATTGCTTTATTTCCCTTAAACTGTGAATGTTTTATTTCTATTGTCTCTCTTTCTTGACTCAGAAATTGTTTAATACTTGAATACAACCAATCCTGTATTGTGTTTTTAAGGAACAGACGACGGTCACCTATTCTCACGTGAAGGTCACCTTACAGACAAAGAACAATGTGTGAATGGAAGAAAATGATTCTGCTCCAGTTCTCCATCTGGTTCTATCAAAAGAAGATATGACTTCCATATACTGGCTGTGTCCTCTCTTATCTTGGCTCTTGGTTGGAGATATCCTGAGATGGGTGGAGTGAGATGACCAGCTTTGAAAGCAATTGTGAGTAGTGTAAGGCTAGTTTCACACTAGGGTTCTACATCTCCGGCAGGCTGTTCTGGCAGGGGAGCTGCCTGCCAGAGATTTCTGGATCTGGCACTGCCAGAATTTACCGGTCACCCGCCGGCCCCATTCACTATAATGTGGACCAATGACGATCCAGCTGCACCCCGGCAAACATGCCGAGAAGCGGCCGAACAAATACCACTGCACACAGCGTTATTTGTCTGGCCACTTCTCAGCCGGTCCCCATTACAGTAAATGAGGCAGGGTGACAATGTGGTTACTTCAGGTAGTGCCGGAACAGCCTGCTGGATCTCTTTACTACATATGTGAAACAGGCCTAAAAATGTTTTGTTTTTTTGAAAGCTGATTATCTCATACTATTCCTCTCGGGATATCTTGATTCTAGAGCTAAGGTATGGAAGGGCACATCTGTATATGTTTAAATATTGTTGAACAAGCTCTGTTCCTAAAGGTGACCACACACATTAAATAAAAATAGTTTGATGGTTGAAACAGACATTTGGAATGAATGATCGTCTAGTGAACAATCATTTTGCAGACTCGGTAAACATAACATAAACATTTTAGTCAGAATAGGCGGTTACAGTCATGCGGATTTAGTCATACATGTTCAGTGACGCCGGGTGAAGGACAAATGATCTTTCCACAAATTTTCTTTCCATTAACAATCTTGATTCGATCAACTATCAGATGAAAATTTCAGTCATGGACTGTTGGACTTTTAAGATGATGAAGGTCTATCTTGGGTCAGCTAAAACACTGTTTAAATTTCACCCAGTGTATGATTGTTTTGGTTGAAATTATCCATTTTGAGCATCACCAATTTTCCATTAACTCATTGACTGGGGTCAACATTCTGGTCTTCTTCTGGAAATAAAATCCAATCTCCATCTATTGATTGGATCAAGTATCAATCCCTTGTATCATCTGTAGAAGAAAGATGGTGTTACCCATAGCATGAAAATTCTTTCCACTCTTGTGTTGTAATATGATGGCACTCTTTGTCAATAGAAGTGATGACTACTCCTTTAGATGGATTTATGACAGACACGGGTAATGTTCTCAGAGGACACATACTTCTTATTACCAGTCTCAGGTGATTGTTCCTATATTTTATTATCCCTATGCTTGGGTGAATTTCCAACCATTGTACAGGTTCTTCTTTTTCTGAATCAACACATTGATAAACTACAGTTGATTGTACTTGATGGACTTGAACTGACAGATCCTGGCAGATCCTCTCTAAGGTGGGTTAGTGGTGGGCTGATGATCATTCGTGTTTTTGTCAAGATGGTCTTCAGTCCTGTAAATAAAGATATGCAGTTTGGTCTCCATTTCATACTTTAGTACTTGTGGGCAGAAGGGGCAGTGAAGTGCGAACCATGTAACCATATAATAAGTGTTGACAGACCTTAAACCAAATGATGTTGTTCCTCCAGAATTAGGTACTCACACAACGTGATGGATACAACACATCATAATCCTCTTCAATTCCTGGCATCGTATCTGATATTTCTAGGTATCGATTGATTCTACAATGACTGGTATGAAGGGCCTGTAATCTTAAAGGGGTACTCATATCTTGACACTTATTACATACCCATTCACTTCTACACTACACTATTTTCGAAAGTGTCATAGAAGTGAATCGAGAGAACTAGGCAGGCTCAGCCACCTCTCCATTCTCAATTGAGTGTTTTGCTGATATGATATAAATCTGGCTAAACGCAACCACCACTAAGTGGCGCTATTGACATACGCATTTATTCCGCTAATATTATACACAATGGATGGTGTATATACTGTGTGCAATGAGCGTCCCCTAGTTGCTACAGGTGGCAGCTATAACATACTCCAATTTACCCCACAGCAGTCATATATCCTGCCTCTATGGTACGTAAGCCACTGCTGCCACCACAAGGCAAGAGCATTCATGTAAAAAATACATGCAAAGAAAAGATACTTAAGTGGTGCTACCTTTTGTAGAGAACAACCACACAACTTTATTTTTTATTTTTAAAAATCAGTAAACAATATTTGAATAATAATAATTCAATAATAATATTGGCATAGTCCTGTCTTCAGTGTTCTGCCTGAGGAAACCATGGCTATGGACACCTTTTGGGGGCATTTTCGGTTAAAAATCATTTTTTTCAATTGGTCCTTATAAAAACATTGTTAGCCGTTTCTGAGAGGCAAGAGTTAAAAGTCAGTCTAATTTCAAGCTGTCACTTTCTGTTTTATTTGAATCTCGTCATCTGACAGCTTATGTGTAACTCTTATCTCTGATCTCTTGACCTAATAAACTCTCATTATAGCTCAGTTCTTATGAAACCGATATGGCTTAAATAAGTGTTTATGAGGTCAGGAGATCAGAGATAAGAGCAACACATGAACCTTCAGATGACGAGATTCAAAGAAAACAAAAAGTGACGGCCTGCAAACAGACTCAGAAACGGCTAAACAAATTTAAAAAAACAATTGAAAAAATTATTTTTAGCCCAAAATTAGTAAAATGCGATCATGCCTATGAAGATGTCCATAGCCTTTATCCCTAGCAATCAGGTTGTCAGTGGTGACTGATGGTCTTCTATGTGGTTATGCTTCTAGGGGAGAATCCAGTCTTGAGGCAGCATTTGATGGATCATGTTGTGATCTTTTCTCATCATCTCATGGACATTATGAGCTGTGTATTAGAGATCTGTACAGAACCAATCTTGGATTTGCTCATCAGCATGAGTCCTAAAGGTGGCCATACACACCAGCAGCAAGTTGGGCAAATGTGCTAATTTGCAGCAAACCAGATGATTAATTTGGTGGCATATGTCAGGGGAAATTAAAATCAAGCCAAAGCCACTGACAGAAACATGGGCTCTCTCTCCTCTTTCCATTGAAAATGCTTCCTTTGGCTAAGCCGACCATGACTGTCCATGAGGGTGGTCAGAGCCATATATGCTGTATGACCACCTGTAGTCTATGCTTCTGGATGTTCTAGAGCATCATGAAATTCCTCAACCTCATTATCTTCATATATCATGTGTTTTATCACAAGGATCTGTAAGGAAAAAAAACATAATAAAAACCTGAAAAACATAATCTACTACATTTTAATAAGGTTTACAAAAAATTAGGGTATGGCCTGACATGGTGGGTCTGCAGTGGACATGGCCAAATCACAGCAGTTAAATCCACACCAAAATTTGCTGATTTTGCAACATGTTTGATGAGTAAAATGATGCGGTTTTGCCCACAGAGTTCACCTTATGTATCGAGGAAAAAATTTCAAGCATGGGAACGGCAAGGGATTGGTGAGGGAGGGTATGACTCATTATTATTATTTTATATCATTTCTAAAAATTTTTTAAAAAGGTGTCAATCTATTTTTCACCAATACAGCTAACAGCATCGCTCCACAGAGATTGCAAACCACATTACAAACATACCTGTGTGTACTTTGGTCATGTCCAGAAAAAGTACTTTTAATTCTGTTGAAAAAATGGCTCCCAAGTGCCCGATTGGACGGGTTTGCTGTTCTAAGTGCCCAAAGCAAACAAGGAGGGCTGATTTAGCTGTTCACATCTTGGGATAGGTAGAAGCGATATGAAGCCTGGTCTTGTTTGAAAGCTGTCATTCCATGCTTTCAAAACAATACCAGAATTACAGCATTATATCAACATCAGAAGTGAATGCAGCTGAAAGTGAAAGTAAAAGCAGGTGTCACTGCTTCCATTCCCGACTCAATTTCCAACAACTACAGTATATCTTCAGATATAGTGGGTATAGTGCTGTGAGTCTGGTATTGTTTGAAAGCATAGAATGCCATATTTCATATCTTTAGCTGCTACAAACCCCATGCTATGAGAAGCTAGAGCAACCCTCCCCTCCTCTAAAGTCTGGTTTTCTTTGGGCACAGGGAACAGCATGGGAAGCCTTTTTAGACATGGAATAAACACACAAAGTACCAGGCAGAAACCTACATTTTGCCAACAATGGAAGCTTTTATTAGGACAAAATATTGGTACGAATTATGCATTAGCTGTAGGGCTGGAGCTTTTTGGTTGAAGTTCTTTGTCAAGCATCCAGGTCTCTTCTGGATGGGAAATTACAGTAAATCAATTAGAAAAACTAATAAACACAAACCTTATCATGTATTCCACAGTCACTGAACACATACATAGAGAGAAAAAATCATGAAGAAAAAATACTAGTTCATCAAAGTCATCAGAGAATTTTTTTACCACATGCAGTACCCCTTAAAGCCTTTTGGTGTCTCTAAGAGCAAAGTTGCAGCTCTTGATTACACTGCAGTCTCTGTGTCTTTTAGAGTTCAAAGACCAGAAACTGATGAATAGAACATTAGAAAGGAAAACACGGAATTAAACTGTAAAATTGGTGGGTGGTTGGCAGAAAAACATTAAGCCTATGGAGGTTCTCCCACACTCCTGAACTTCATAGTGGTGCACTGACCAACATGGACTAGTGCAGCTGGGTGACATTCTCAGTGGGTATTTTCCAGTATTGGATATCAGAGCTTAAGAAATGGCCGAACAAAGCCTTTAGCAAAATTAAAACAAGAAGATCATTCAGAGAACTATTATGAAGAGGACATTTTAGGAGGAATGCTGGTAGAATAAGACATTACCTTGAGGGCTTGGGCTGGAGACTTTCAAGATGAAGTTTGTTTTTCTTCCTCAGATGTACCTTCTGAATGGCAAATTACAATAAATTAATCTAAAGAACTCATAACTATACCTTACAATATTTACACACAGACAAAAAAAGTCATTAAAGGGGTTCTTCCAAGTTAAATTTATTGATGACCTATCCTCAGGATAGTATTTAGAGATATCGATCGGCACCGCGGTGTATATGGCGTGGTGATCGTGTCTCAGGATCAGTGTCCCGCGTACTTGAAGAAACAATGGAAGACCGGCATTCACGTTCTTGTTAGATATACTGTGGATTTTATTGTCACACTATAGTGATGCGTTTCGGCACTGACTGTCTGATGAAGGCACCGTTGTGGCCGAAACGCGTCACTATAGTGTGACAATAAAAATCACAGCATATCTAAAAAGAACGTGAGTGGCCGGTCTTCCATTGTTCTTCTATCTTCAGGATAGGTCATCAATATCAGATCGGCGGGGGTCCGACACCTGGCACCCCCGCCGGATCAAGCTGTTTGAAGAGGAAGCGCGCGCCGTATCAGCGCTGCCTCCTCTTCACTGTTTACATCCTAGCCGTAACATGGGTAGCGGTGAGCAGTGTAATTACACCTAACCGCCCCATTCATTTCAATGGGAAGAATCGCTCCTATAGACTTGTATAGGAATGAGCCTTCCATTGAAACACCTACTCACCACTACCCATGTTACGGCCAGCATGTAAAACAGTAAAGAGGAGGCAGCGCTGGTACGGCGCTGCCTCCTTCAAACAGCTAATCGGCGGGGGTGCCCGGTGTCGGACCCCCGCCAATCTGATATTGATGACCTATCCTGAAGATAGGTCATCAATAAATTTAACTTGGACAACCTCTTTAAATGGAAAAGTTGGTGGGCCTAAATCAAGTCTTTGGAGGTTCTAAAACATTCCTGAAGTTCACAATGGTGGACTGACCAACATGGTCAGCTGTATTAAACTGAAGCTAGAGTGCTGAATATTGATCATTGATCATAGCTCTAGGGGATGTAGAGGTAATAGTTGAACCCAGTCCTGGTGCATGAGGGATCCAAAAGGCAGCCTCATAAAACAATAGCATTAGCACAAGATCGGTAGTGTCCTTTATGATCAACATCATCATTGTTGCTTGTGTTGGGGATTTTAGTACAATCTTCAGGAGCAAGTACATATTACACATCTTATCTTTCAGAATAGTTGATCATTCGGCAACCTTAGGACTATGAACCATTGGGATATTACTGTATATAGGGATAATTTTTATGTAGGGGGACATTCAATCAAATAACCATCAGATCATCAGTCTCTTCTTCATTCACCCCACATTAACTATGGCAGAATATGACCAACCTGGGTCGTCTCTTGCTTTTATTACTTGAACTCTCTTCTGGGATGATAAAGAAAAAATCTATGAGATATCTGACCACATAAGAAAATCATCCTATCATTTCATTGTATTGTCTCTACCACCGGTTTTCCCTTAAGAATTGTCCATTGGCATCTTAGCATGGAGATCATCGCTAACAAGCGTTCATAGGAATTCTCGTTATTGATGATCTACCTATGTAAAAATGCTGATGATTACCCGATTACTCGTTCAGAGGGCGCTGTGGGGAATCGTCCTATGTGCGCTACATCCTGCTCCTGTACTGTGCTGTGGAGACCTGCCGGGAGCATGTAAGTATGTATGTGTATATGTATTTGTATGTGTATATGTCTGTGTGTGTCTGTGTGTATGTACTGTGTGACATGTGTGGGGCCGGAGGGCGGTTCCGGCCCCACACATGTCCCTGCGGCAGCACGGATCCGGTGGCACCCTTCACCTGCCGGATCCGGGCTGCCTCTAGTGTGAAAGTAGCCTAAGAAGCCTAAAAAATCCTTTGCCGGCAGCAGATTGTGCTATCTAATCACTCACTTCTGCTAGCAAATAATGATTAGCGATCACTCCTCCCCACACTGTGGAGGAGATCACTAGTTTCCCATGGTTACAGACTACAAACAAGCCTTGGGTGTAGTCCAGATCATATAGTTATCTGCTTCTCTCTTTTAAATGTCTCCTTCTCTACTGTCTCTAGGTTGCCAAGAAGAAGGAAGGATAAGGGAGAAACATACTGTATGTATCAGCATGGGAGCTGTATACACAAAATGTAGGAGATTTTACAAATAGTTTTGTTTCACACTTCTTATACAGATCTATGTGTCTCCATGGTTACAGACTACAAACCAGCCTTGTATGTAGTCAGATCATGTCGTTATTTGCTACTAATTTTAAATGTCTCCTCTTCTACTGTCTGTAGGTTTCCAAGAAGAAGGAAGGATAAGGGAGAAATACGTGTATTGGCATGGATGCTGTATACACAAAATGTAAGAGATTTTGCAAATAGTTTTGATTCACACTCATTATGCAGATCTATGTGTCTCCATGGTTACAAACTACAAATAAACCCTGCGTGTAGTCAGATCATGTACTTATCTGCTACTCCCTTCCAACTGTCTCCTCTTCTACTGTCTGTAGGTTGCCAAGAAGAAGAGACAAGCACAAGGGAGAAATAAATGCATCTGCCTAGGACCTGATTACACAAAATGTAAGAGATTAACCAGTTCGCGAGATTTCTTTATATTTTAGGCTACTTTCACACCAGCATCTTTGCTGGATCCGACATGGATCAGCAAAAACGCTTCCATCATGACGGATTGAACGGATCCAGTTGTATTATCTTTTAAATAGCCAAACTGATCCAAACTGATCCGTCATGAACTCCATTGAAAGTCAGTGGGGGACGGATCCATTTTCTATTGTCATGAGACACATTGTGTCTTACATTGTGAGTCATGACGTTTTAGTGTCTGCCTCCAAAACGGAATGCTGACTGAACTAAAGCAAAACTGATGCATTCTGAACAGATCCTTTTCCATTCAGAATGCATAAGGACAAAACTGATCAGTTTTGGACCATTTCTGAGAGCCTGTGACGGATCTCACAAACGGATCCTTACAACGCAAGTGTGAAAGTAGCCTTATTTGTAATGTGTTGAAGCAATAAAAAATTGTTTTGAAAAAAGACAAAAAATGAGATTGAGTGGTGGATATGATCCTTTCTGTGGCTTTGTATTGAAGTTGAGGGTACAGGGCAAAAAAAATAAATTAATTAAAGAGGACCTTTCACCACTCCTGACATGCCTGTTTTAATAGCTCCATGCATTCCCACGTACTAACAATTCTGGAACATCTATTCTTATGGCTCTATGTTGTGGCCATTCCTTATTATTTGCACTAGAAGTTATGAATGATTGCTATTTTGCCTTCAGTAAGGGAAAGAGGGGAGGTGACCAGTTGGGGGTGTGTATCTGCACAGTCTGAGCATGATTGCTAGAGTCAGACTCGTTGCAGGTACACGCCCCCAACTGGTCACCTCCCCTCTGTTCCTTTACTAAGGCAAATAGCAATTCATTCATAACTTCTAGAGGCAAATAATAAAGGAACGGCACAACATAGAGCCATAAGGAATAGATTTTCCAGAATTGTTATTACACGGGGAATGCATGGAGCTATTAAAACAGTAATGTCAGGAACGGTGAAAGGTCCTCTTTAATCTTGAACCAAATTCATACATACTTTTGCTTGAAAGCACCTCTTCTTCCTCCACATCATGAATGCTACTCCTGCCCCTATCACCAAGAGCAGCAATACTACAATCACTGATGCAACCACCACATGTGTCCCGCGAGAAGCTCTTTCTTCTAAAAAGAAACCATTAAATGCAATCAGACAGAACATTTTTCTCCAAGAGAAAGAACAGGAAGCAAAAAAATATATATATAGAGAAGAGATTGGCTATTATCAAGAAGAGCAACCTTCTTTTCCTCAGTAGTACATTAAATGAATGTGAAACTTACCAGAAACGTGTAGGTAGTAAATTATTTGATAGTTCTTCATGTCTGATATAAGTATATCAGCTTTATATTCTCCTTGGTCTTCTATTGTTAAACTCTTTATGACAAGCGATCCATCATCGGAGCCCCTCAGTTTTCCATTATAACTACTTTCTCGGATGGTAACATCTTTTTTTGGCTTTGTGGTAGCAAAATTGATCCCATTTTTGACCCATTGGATGTCTTGTATTTCACTTTCTTTAATGGTATTGACTATTAGAGTTGCCTCTTTTCCAAGTAGAGCAGATATATTCTTTGTTTCCAATAATACACCTAAGAAAGTAGGCAAAATTGTACTGACAAAGTACAGCATGTTATAAACGTGATTCCTGCTCCATAGAGATTTAATAAAAACAAGGAATCCGTTTCTCTGCCTAAGCGCAGACCCAGAGCTAGGGAGAGGAGTGGGAGGAGCCTGGGAGCTTAAGAATAGCAAGAAGCAGTCAGTCTGCAGGAGAGAGTCTGCTGAAGGAGAGTGAGTTGTTAGTCTCCAGCAGAAGCAGTCCACACAGGGAGTCTGTGTGAGGAGACTGAAGTAGAAAGTCTTCAGAGGGCAGTTAAGGAGAGCGTCTGAAGGAGTTAGTGACCAATCAGCTTGACAGTGCAGGAGGAAAGATAGGCCAAAGCAACCAGTGACCTGAATGTTCCAGTTTTCCCTGCTGTCTCATGAGTCATCCTTTTTTGTTCGTCGATGCGCCTCCTCCTCCATCACACAATTCTCGCAAGACAAAGGCAAGTGATCGCCCCACGATCTCTAACCCTGGGAGTCAGCCCTAGTTACATAGGTGGGTTTAACAACAGCGCTGACCCACAACATCCATCTCCCAGGGGCCTGTGTCAAATGCGCTCGGCCCTATCTAGGCTGAAGACACCTTGACTGCATGTTCATGCAATGTGTCCCAAATACCCTTTCCCTTTTAGAGTGTCCGAGAGACAAGCCCCAACCACTCACCAGAAGTACCCTCGGCCTGGTGTGGGGCGTTATATATATATATATATATAGTATATATATATATATATATATACCATTTATGTACCCTCTAACCTATGGCCTAAGAATTAAGTGATTTTCAATTTTAGAACCTCATCCTTATTGTGGACTTGACCGTATTATCAGCTAGCTAAGGTGTATGGTCAGCTTTACAAGTTCTAAAGCAAGGATATTACCCACCTTTTTCCCAAGAAGGTTCCACCTCCTTGGTTACTTTGATGGTGAAATCAGTCTTTTGGTTTCTCTGTAGGTCCCAAGTGTGTTTCTTCTGTACTCACAACATGTAGCACTAGACAAGCAGATGACACACTCAATGCAAACAAATAGTGGAATTTGAACTATTCACAGTCAATGGATTCTCCACAGTCTTGCGTACTTGAATCACCCATGTAGAAAATGAGTAGAAGATTAGCTGTTTCATAACACCAATCACCAGTGATGACCAGCAATGGTCGCACATGGAGATGAAAAAAGATATAATAGGTCAATAAAAAATTGTTTTTCTTGAAATGGATCATTTTGTTGCCAATGTTTAAGTTATCAAGAATATAGTCATCAGGCTAAGGTCGAAGGAATTCAATGATAGATGTGGATGCAAAGATCTGATCAGTGCAATGCTGGAAATTATAAACAAAGGTCTCCTTCCTTCACCACTACAAAGATTATCTCTTGTTCTTCAAGGTGGTCAAGTCAACAATGAATGAGGTTCTCCAACCATTTTATAAAATAATAATATAAACCAATGCTCTTCCCCAGCAGCTCCCACTCCGATGCTTTCTTTGTCCACCCATTGTCTTCTAGTTCCTGCCTCCACACGACACACTGAAGATAAATGCCAACTAAGCCAATCACTACATAAGTAGGGTCAACAGCAGCCTTTCCAGGCCCGTACAGAAAGCCCTGCTGTGGCCTGTATAGAAACAAGGAGAGGAGAGGGCAGATGGGGATTCTACTGCCGCTCTACCAACCACTGAAGTGGACCCTGGATGTGCCCACAGCATGACTTCCTACCTGGCTGCACAACTGCTTGCCCACCCATCTCACATATAGCGCATCCTGACTCCTGATCTGGCTGGATGGTGTGGCGCAACTAACTGACTGCAGCTGTTCCCCACTCACGACAGGCCCATCTCATTCTCATTTTCTACCTCTGTTTTAGGTGTAGAAAAAATGGTCTAACTGTAAGACAGCTCTGAATATTATACTGTAGATTCCAGTACATATTACTGTAGTGTGCCTTGTAGAACACAGTCCTCACCCCTGACCTCCAGGACCTGGACTACAGTACATGGCACCCTCTCCTCTCTGCCCTGCTGCTTTGCTGTCTACTGATGCTTATTCTGACACCCTAGGGCTGGGCTCACATAATATTTTTGCCATCCGTTTAACGTATACAAAAAATGTATATGTTAACGGATACCAGACTGATACTATAGTGGCATCTGTCACCATACAGTTCTATTGTAAAAAAAAAAAAAAAAAAAACTGTACGTTACTGTTACATTTTTTACTGGATTCTGCAGGATACAAGCGTGGTGTGCTGCGCTTTTGTATCCCTTTGTTCCAACGTATACATCAAATGGAGGGCAAAAACCTGATGTGAACCCACCCTTAAATATGCACACAAGCGATGCCAGGATGGTCATGGGTTGGCGGGAGTCTAGGAGTACAAAAATCTGTTGTGTGAATTAAAATTACAGTGAGGGGCTAATCCGAGGTCTGATTTACTCTAGGTGTCTGGTCTGAGCTCTGATTTATTGTAGGTATCTGGTTTGAGGTCTGATTTACTGTAGGTGTCTGGTCTAAAGTTTGATTTACTGTAGGTATCTGGTCTTAGGTCTGATTTACTGTAGGTGTCTGGTCTGAGGTCTGATTTACTGAAGGTGTCTGGTCTGAGGTCTGATTTACTGAAGGTGTTTGGTCTGAGGTCTGATTTACTGTAGGTGTCTGGTCTGAGGTCTGTGTGATTTACTGTAGGTGTCTGGTCTAAAGTCTGATTTACTTTAGGTGTCTGGTCTGAGGTCTGATTTACTGTAGGTGTCTGGTCTGAGGTCTGATTTACTGAGGTGTCTGTCTGAGGTCTGATTTACTTAGGTGTCTGGTCTGAGTCTGATTACTGAAGGTGTCTGGTCTAAAGTCTGATTTACTTTAGGTGTCTGGTCTGAGGTCTGATTTAAGAGATGGGTCACATTCAAAAGTTTACATGGGACCAAGCCATATCTAGTTATGCTTAGGGGTCTGACTCATTTTAGGGGCTAAATTGGGGTGTAGTCTGAGGGCTAAAATCATAGGTCAACATTTTTCATTTGAGGTTTGGAAACAGCTGGACATTAGGATCCTTATGCCCCTTTCACACGAGCGGGAGACTCGCATGTCTCCCGCAACGCATCTACAGGGCTGGACTCCGGCACTGACTGGGATCACATATACTGCTCTGCGATCCCTGTCAGTGCCGAGTCCAGCCCTGTAGATGCGTTGCGGAGACATGCGGAGTCTCCCGCTCGTGTGAAAGGGGCATTAGGACATATGGCTTATTCAAGCTGCAGGATAGTTGACTTACATATGAGCATAAACAGCAGGCAATGAGTATTCTCCATTTTCTTTCTTCTTTTTATAGCTGCAAGTAAAAAGCGACATTTTGATGAATGTCGATGAATTTTAGGCCCTGTTTGCCCTTTCACCTCTAAATTTTGGAAAAGCCAAACAAAATTACAAAATAATACTAATAATCATCATTTTCTACTTCCAAGCTACCTACATTTTTTTCTCATACTGGACCGAGTTGAGAGTCGCTAACATACTAATTATCCTTGTGAAACTTGGAAAAAAGATAATGGTCCATTGGGAAAAAAAATAGGATGTTGCCTCTTCAGTGCCACTAAGTCAATGTCCAGCCACGAGACATGACCAAAATCAGGCAAGCAAAATCATAGACACCCTTTTGGTGCAAATGCCAAATACATATTCATGGATATCTCCATTGGTTTCCTACAGTGTAATGGTGCAATCAATCTAAAATTTCCCATAGGTGGTCCACCACCCTACTTAAAGTGGTTGTCTCATCTCATTCAATGGGGGCATATTGCTAGGATAGAACATCTCAGTAAGGGCCCTTGCACACGACCGTATGCTCTCTGAGACATACGGTCTGTGAGAGGGCCAAATGTCCCGGAGCGGCATAGATCGTGTGCTCACAGGAGCGCACAGCATCATAGATTACTATGATTCTGTGCACTTTGGGCCGCCCGCGGGACTATTGACCCTATATGATCTTATGAGTGCGGGACAATAGTCCCGCGGGGCAGCCCGAAGTGCACAGCATCATAGTAATCTGTGATGCTGTGCGCTCCTGTGTGCACGATCTATGCCGCTCCAGGACATAGGGCCCTACGTTTTAATGCTCTCCATGTTTTTACCTAGTTTCTCTTCAGGACCCACTTTTTACCTTCTCGCATTAGAAGGCTGCACTTATACTAATTGCCCCCTGTACTGTTAGAGCCTTATATAATCAGTACATATTCAGTTCTCTGCACAAGCCGAGCATTGGTAATATACATGTACCACTGTTAGAAACACAAAGAGAATGAAGAAATGTAGCTGAAGACAACTAGCTTCATGAAAAGACAGAGAAAAGCTGCATAAAAATGATTAAAATACAGCAACACAAGTGACCACATATATAACATACATAGATAAGATGATAAATAAGAAAGATTCAGAGGAAATCCGTCTCACCATTGTGC
>ONZH01012786.1:0-32114 GCA_900303285.1 Rhinella marina
TTTTTTTTATATTTGTTTTTTTATATTTTTTTTTAAATTTTGTTTTTAGGAACGTGACGTGCAAGAACTATGGTAGAACTGACTGACACCCTGTTAACGGTGGCTATTGAGTCTGCGACCCAGACAAATGTCGCACAGAGAATTTTTCTGGATCAAGCGGTAAGATGATATTGGTAGCAAATGACTTGGTTGTATTCTGTGACGTACAGAAAGTGTCACCTGGACAGTAATATACGGATGGGAGCGAATGTGCTGAACTGTGACACACAGAAAGGTTACACACAGCTGAGTAAAATTGGATTGGTATCACTGAGCTAAAACAACTGAAAAATTATTTTTTTTTTATATTTTGTTTTTTTTGGGAACGTGACGTGCAGGAACTATGGTAGGACTGACTGACACCCTGTTAACGGTGACTATTTAGTCTGCGACCCAGACAAATGTCGCACAGAGAGTTTTCTGGATCAAGCTGTAGATGATATTGGTAGCGAATGACTTGGTTGTATTCTGTGACGTACAGAAAGTGTCACCTGGACAGTATATATGGATTGGAGTGAGTCAGTGCTGAACTGTGACACACAGAATGGTTCCACAGTGCTGTGTGCAATGGATTTGTATCACTGAGATAGAACAATAAAAAAAAACAGGGTTAGATATGGCGATAGCTGCACTACTAGTGCCAGCCAGCCAAGTGACAAAAAAAAAAAAAAAAAATGTCTTCTAGCCCTTAGAAGGGCTGTTGGGTTCTTTGTGGGTGATCCCTGCCTAACAGACAACTAAATGCAGGCCCTAACACTGTCCCTGAAAGGCAGCAGCTCTATCCCTAACGACATCCAGACGGCATCTGAGCCGAGCACCGCGGCCAGACGGTAGTATATTCCAGGGCACCTGATCAGGCCAGCCAACCCCTGCTATCGACATGTAAGGGCCCCACGTGATGCTGGGTGGTACGCAGAGTCTCCTGGCTTGTGATTGGCTGTGTTTTTAGGCGCCAAAAAAGCACGATGCGGAAGTTGCCATTTCCTCGAGCATGGCGAGATGCTCGTCCGAGCAGCGAGCACTTACGAGTACCCTAATGCTCGAACGAGCACCAAGCTCGGACGAGCATGCTCGCTCATCTCTAGTTGTCACGATACAAAAATTTAGATTCGGTTTCGATACCAAGAAAAAGTATTGCGATACTGACTACTATTCAAAACCATGCAAAAAAAAAAACAACAACAACAAAAATACCCACATTTTAACCTCATGTTGCTGACTTAACCCCTTCCTGCCCAGCGACGTACATGTACGGCGCTGCGGGACGTGAGTTGCCGCCCAGCGCCGTACATGTACGGCGCGCTGATCGGGCGGGTGCAGGAGCTGCGCCCGCCCCGATCAGCGGCGGGGTCCGGCTGTGCCCAGGTGCCGGACCCCTGCTGAATGCGCAAGCATCGGTGAAAACACCGATGCCGGCGCATTAACCCTTCATGTGCCGCGGTCAGCGCTGACCGCGGCACATGAGTCGTGCGGCATGTCAGATGGCGAGCGGGGGGCCTTCCTTAGGCATCGGGGCTGCTATCCCTGCGTGCCTGTGCGATCCAGCCCCCTGGATCGCACAGGAAGCAGGCTGTAAGTGTATTACATTGAGTAATACACTTACAGCCAATGCATTACAATACAGAAGTATTGTAATGCATTGTAAAGGGGATCAGACCCCCAAAAGTTAAATAAAGTAAAAAAAATTAAAGTTTTACTAAAAATAAGTTTCAAGTAAAAAAAAAACAAAAAAAAACACACTTTTCCCATAATAAAGTAAAAAAAAAAAAAAAGTAAAAAAGGGGAAAAAAGAAAAGTATACATATTAGGTATCACCGCGTCTGTATCGACCGGCTCTATAAAAATATCACATCATCCACCCCGCCAGGTGATTGCAGTAAAAAAAAAAAAAAAAAAACAGTGCCAAAACAGCCATTTTTTGGTCACCTTTCCTTACAAAAAGTGTAATAGCAGGTGATCAAAAAGGCGTATTTAACCCAAAATGGTAGCAATCAAACCGTCATCTTGTCCCGCAAAAATGATACCCTACCTGAGACAATCGCCCAAAAAATAAAAAAAAATATGTCTCTCTGAAAATGGCAACACAAAAAAAAGATTTTATTCTGTTCAAAAATAAATCTAATGTGTAAAACTTTCCAAAAATAAAAAAGTAAGACATATTTGGTATCGCCACGTCCGTAACAACCTGCTTTATAAAAATATTACATGAGATGGCCCCCCAGGTGAATGCTGCAAAAAAATTTAAAAAAAACTATGCCAAAACAACCATTTTTTCCCTCTTGCCTCACAAAAAGTATAATAGCCGGCGATCAAAAATTCTTATGTACCCCAAAATGGTACCAATCAAACTGTAATCTTGTCCCGCAAAAATGATACCCTACCTGAGACATTTGCCCGAAAAATAAAAAAAATGACTCTCTGAAAATAACAACACAAAAAAAGATTTTATTCTGTTCAAAAATGCATCTAATGTGTAAAACTTTCCAAAAATAAAAATGTTAGACATATTGGGTATCGCCGCGTCCGTAACAACCTGCTCTATAAAAATATCACATGATTTGCCCCCTCTGGTGAATGCTGTAAAAAAAAATTTAAAAAGCCATGCCAAAGCAACTATTTTTTTTCACCTTGACTTTGACAAAAAGTGTAATACCAAGTGATCAAAAACTCTTATGTACCCCAAAATGGTACCAATGAAAACATCAGCTAATCCCGCAAAAATGAGCCCCAACATAAGACAATAACTCAAAAAAATAAAAATAAGTGGCTCCCGCAAACCATTCCATCAAAATCTGTGTTGTAAAATCCAAATGGCGCTCCGAAGGGGCAAATCATGTGATATTTTTATAGAGCAGGTTGTTACGGACGTGGTGATACCTAATAAGTCTAATATTTTTATTTTTGGAAAGTTTTACACATTAGATGCATCTTTGAACAGAATAAAATCTTTTTTTGTGTTGCCATTTTCTGAGAGACTTTTTGTTTTATTTTTTCAGCGATTGTCTTAGGTAGGGTCAAATTTTTTGCGGGACGAGATGACGGTTTGATTGGTACCATTTTGGGGTAAATATGCCTTTTTGGTTTGCCTGCTATTGCACTTTTTGTGAGGCAAGAGGGAAAAAAATGGCTGTTTTGGCATAGTTTTTTTTTTTTTTTTTGCAGCATTCACCTGGGAGGCCATCTCATGTAATATTTTTATAGAGCAGGTGGTACAGACGCGGTGATACCCAATATGTCTAACATTTTTTTTTTGTTAAGTTTTACACATTAGATGCATTTTTGAACAGAATAAAATCTTGTTTTTGTGCTGCCATTTTCAGAGAGCCATATTTTTTTTATTTTTTGGGTGATTTTCTTAGGTAGGGTATCGATTTCTGCGGTATGAGATGTTGGTTTGATTGGTACCATTTTAGGGTAAATACGCCTTTTTGATCGCCTGCTATTACACTTTTTGTGAGGGTAGGTGACTAATAAATCGCTGTTTTGTCAAAGTTTTTTTTTAATTTTTTTTACAGCGTTCACCTGAGGTTGAATATAATGGGATATTTTTATAGAGCATGTTGTTATGGACGCGGCGATACCCAATATGTCTAACATTTTTATTTTTGTTAAGTTTTACACATTAGATGCATTTTTGAACAGAATAAAATCTTTCTTTTGTGTTGCCATTTTCTGAGAGCTATATTTTTTTTTATTTTTTGGGCGATTGTCTTAGGTAGGGTCTCATTTTTTGCGGGATGAGATGACGGTTTGATTGGTACCATTTTGGGATTAATACGTCTTTTTGATCACTTTTTGTGAGGCAAGGTGATCAGAAAATTGCTTTTTATACACTGTTTTTATTTTTTATGGCGTTTACCTAGCGGGGTTGGTCATGTAATATTTTTATAGAGCCAGTCGATATGGACGCGGTGATACCTAATATGCCTACTTTTCCTTTTTTCCCTATTTTTTACAATTTTTTAAAACTTTATTTTGGGAAAATGACGCTTTTGTTTTTTTACTTAAAACTTTTTTGTAAAACTTGATTTTTTTTACTTCTTTTTTCACTTTATTTTTTTGTCCCAGTCTGGGACTTCAACTTTTGGGGGTCTGATCCCCTACACAATGCATTACAATACTTCTGTATTGTAATGCATTGGCTGTAAGTGTATTACACAGTGTAGTACACTTACAGCCTGCCGCCTGTGAGATCCAGGGGGCTGGATCTCACAGGCTTCCGTAGAAGGCAGTCCGATGCCTAAGGAAGGCATCGGGCTGCCTTCCCCGCTATCGGGTCCCTATCACAGCAGCGCGGGGACCCGTTGTGCTCTCCCTCGCACCACAGACATCGTACATGCCATTTTTAAGCGATTGTCTTAGCTAGGGTCTCATTTTTTGCGGGACGAGGTGACGGTTTGATTGGTACAATTTTGAGGTAAATACGCCGTTTTGATTGCCTGCTATTACACTTTTTGTTGTTTTGGCACTGTTTTTTTTTTCTACTGCGTTCACCTGACGGGGTGGATAATGTGATATTTTTATAGAGCCGGTCGATACGGACGCGGCGATACCTATTATGTTTCCTTTTTTTTAACTTTATTTTGGGAAAATGGCACTTTTTTTTTTTTACTTGAAACTTTTATTTATTTATTTTTTTAAACTTTAATTTTTAACTTTTTTTCACTTTTTTACCACACTTTTTTTTCAATTTTGGGGGTCTGATTCCCTGCACAATGCATTACAATACTTCTGTATTGTAATTCATTGGCTGTAAGTGTATTACACACAGTAATACACTTACGGCCTGCTTCCTGTGAGATCCAGGGGGCTGGATCTCACAGGATTCCGTAGATGGCAGCCGGATGCCTAAGGAAGGCATCGGGCTGCCATCCAAGCCATCGGGTCCCCGTCACAGCAGCGCGGGGACCCGATGGACTCCCCCTCCCGCACCAATGATCGCATGTGCCGCGGTCAGTGCTGACCACGGCACATCGAGGGTTAATGCATCGGCATCGGTGTTTTCACTGATGCCGGTGCATACAGCAGGAGTCCGGCTATCTGCCACTGCCGTACCCCTGCAGCTGATGTGCCCGCCCTATCAGAGCGTCGAAACAGTACGGCGCTGGGAATTGTGTCCCGGCTTCCAGTGTAAGGGTTAAACTTTTAGGGGGTAATTTTAAAAAAAGGGGGGAAAATAGAACTGGCTCAGCCTATAGCAACCAATCATATTCCACCTTTCATTTTGGACAGTTTGGAAAATGAAAGGAGGACTCTGGTTGCTATGGGCAACTAAGCCAATTCTACTTTACACCAGTTTGATAAATGACTCCTTAGTATTTTTGTGTTTTTTTTTTCTTTTTCTTTTGAATCCTTGTCCTATTCACTCTAATAGAGATCTATTAGGGAGAATAGGATTTTGAAACGCTCCCTGCTTCCTCATGCACAGATTAATAGGAAGCTTACCATGGCAGACCTGGGAACCTTCAGCAGCACCTAGGCTGTCATGGTAACTGAATGGAGAACCACAATTTCACTGTGGGGGTTCTAACCTCATAAATGCCACAATCTCTATTAAATGGAGCATGTGAGGAGTTAATTGACTGGTTTCAGCATGATTGCCATTCCCCATTATTGCGGCCGGGTTAGAGTTAGGGTTATGCAGAAATAAATTCTTCCACTAGGCCAAGGCGGCATTCTCCGCCATTTAGTCATGGGTAGGAACAGCAACTGCAATCTTAATGAAGTGATCAACAATGAAGTATACCATCATAACTAGTTGTATATTGGATAAAGAAAACTGGATGTTTCTTACCAGCGCCTGCTGGCATCCACACAAATCTTCAGCTAGCTTCTAATTCTGGGGTGGAAATAGCACCTCTGTAGCCACCCAATGGTCTTAGCAGGGCCGAAGTGTCCTTTCTTTTCATGCATTCAGTTTACTATTCACACCAACTCATTGGTGTTGAGCAAAACAAAGCATTTGAAACAAAATTCGGTCTGAAGTTTAGGAAAACTTTGATTTGCAAAGAAGCTGTTTCCTCGTGCTTCATGGTAATGAATCAGGTTTTCCTAAAATGGCGGCTACACATGTTACAAAGTGAAAATAAGCATCTTCATCAGTGATGCCAGTGTACCTTTTGACTGGGTTACAGGACAGCGCATTAACATTAGTATTCTCTCTCCCCAGATTATACTGCATCTTAAAGTTATACTTGCTGAGTCGAGCCATTCAACCATTTTTTAGTGCCACTAGCTGTCAAACTCCGGTGTGAGAGAAATAACCCATATCGAATATAGGAGGGAAAGGAAAAAGAAATAAGGCCCCATAAACAGTATGAACAGACCCCAAGGTGAGGTAGGAGAGTTCATACACAGGAATACCTAAAGTCCTATCTCCCCCTAAAGGACCCTGGTACTAATGACAGGAAAGAGACAGCCTGTTCCTCCAAAGGAAGGATGAACGGGGGTTTCCCTGAGGCCCAGTACAAAATGACTAGGAAATGCAACAAACAGAAAAATCAAAATAAGAAACAGAAGGGAAAGGTAACACTTAACTTCCAAGAAGCTATGGCAGCACAAGGAACTCCACCGAGATCCAAACACCAGCTATCCACAGGTCCAACTGAAGCTATAAACCACACAGCATAGTGGGAGAGACAACTATAAATAGAGAAATTTAAATGACCTCAATATCAACACCTGGAAGCTAAGGGTATGGCCAGTACCCGAAACAACACAGACGCCTACTGATCCACAAGGTAAACATGTCAAATCAAACCACTTGTTGCCAGTCTCAAAGATCTCTTGCCACTCACGGAGACATCCGTGTGTCTTGGTACGTCCGTGACACTAGCTTGGAAGTCTCCAGATGTACTACTTGGTTATTGTCAGTCACCAACATGAACGGTGTACCAGTCAAAATATGAGTGAATCTCTGTTCTGTCCCAAACTACTGCCAGCAATTCCAGCTTGAACGAACTATAGTTATCAGTGTTCTTATCGCTGTCCCATAAGGTCCGTCTGGCATATGCAATGACATCCTCCTGGCAGTCCTGCACTTGGGTTAACACAGTTTTCTCAAGCTTCTATCAGTCTGTAACACAAAGAGCAAATTGTAGTCCACATAGGCTAGTATTGAGGCCTAAGTTAATAATCTTTTAAATTCCAGGAAGATCTGTTTATCCTCAGCATTCCACAGGAAGCATCCTTTGCTTAGCCTCCTCTGGGGATGTCCCCTGAATAAGAGCAAATAGAAGGGCTGCGATCTTGGCAAAGTACCTCAGGAAATGTATGTAGTACCCTACTAGTCCCAAAAAGGTCTGCAGTTCAGTGATCATATGGGGTAGGCCATTGCAGCACTGCCTGAACCTTGGAGTACACAGGCTGGACCCCATCTTTGGAAACAATATGACCCAAGAAGTCAATTCTCTCCTAGCACAAATGGCATTTGTGAGGCCTCCATCTGTGTTAGTACCCAAACATTCCAGGTGTTCTGTGAATGATTGTGAGAATATAATTATGTCATCAATGTAGATAAGCAGACACATAGTTCAGGTCCCCCAGACAAAGCTTCTAGCAGGGGCATAACTTGGTGTCCCACATCCGCAGATTAATCTAATTTTAAATTCCCCGAGTTGGGTACAGCACCCCGGCCATCAAGTATATATTATTTTTTAATGTATGTATGCTGGCCGTACTGGGGGAATGGGGTATAACATTATATTTACTACAGAGGGGGCCATTCAACAGAGGCAGCTATTCTACATAGGGGTCCATTCCACAGAGGGGGCCATTCTACAGATGGGGGCCATTCTACAAAGGGGAGCCATTCTACAGAGGGGGCAGTTGTACAGAGTTGGGCGATTCTACAGAGGGTGGCCATTCAACAGAAAGGGTAATTCTATGTACTACAGAGGGGCATTCTACAGATGGGAACCATGCTACATGGGGGGGCATTCTACAGATAGGGGGCATTCTATGTACTACAGAGGCGGCATTCTACAGAGGAGAGCATTCTATATACTACAGAGGGGGCCATTATTTATGCTATCAATACAGATGGGGCATTATACTACAGGAGGGATGAGGGGATGAGAGCATTATACATGTGGACACTACAGGGGGTGCATTATATATATTAGCACAGCATGGGGCATTATAATACAGGGGCTTCATACTTACTGGAGCTTCTACAGGGGGCATTTTAAATAATGGGGCCACTATAGGAAGCATTATAATTTCTGGGGACTCTATAGGGGGCTTTATTACTACCCTGTGTTCTATAGGGGTGCATTATAGAGGGACCTTGTTACTGCTGGGGGCACTACAGAGGGCTTTATCTCTACAAGGGGTCCAATTAATATTGGGGTACTTTGGGGTCATTATCATTTGGCATAATATGGAAGGCATTACTACTAATATGGTTGCAATTGGGGATACTGTAGGGGGTGCTATTACTATTGGGCCAGTGCTGTGTGCTTGCCCCCAGGCTAAAATTTGCCAGTCAGCCCCTGGTTTTGCCCCTGTTTTGGCAGGAAGCCGGACCATACCACTTCTACCAAGAGGGGAAAAATGGGAAGTTAAGTGCAATTTCTGTTGCCAGACACTGCCAACCATACCCATCTGCTGGTGTACAAGGTGTATTACATGACATTACATTAGAAATAGAGATAAGCGAACGTGCTTGTAACGAGCACTGTAGCGCTCGGCTCCCCTGTGCTCGCATGGGCGCAGGCATCCGCTTCCGTCCTCCTCACCCGACGGAAGCGGATGCCTGCGCCCATACGTAATCTGTTTGTCATTGCATTCAAGAGCTTAGGAAGGAGTCAGAGAAAATGCAAAAAACGTTAAAGAAAAGAGATAACCTCTTTTTCGTAAAACTCCTAGTCCTAGAAGACTAAAGGGTGTTATATACCAATTTTCAAGGCAATTGGAGAAATTTTGGTTTGGTTAGAATCGATTTGGGTCCAACCCAAACTTTCAAAATTCTGGCGAACCTGAAACTAATGGAATTTCAAAAGGTTCGCTCATCTATAAATTATACACTTTTATGGTTTTCATCTATCATTAAATATATACCACTTCATAGCATATTAAAGGTGCAGATTTTATCTCAAAGGGTTTTTGCAGCAAAATATGCATTTTTTTCTCCCACTCACATCACTTTTTTCAGGTTGGTAGAAAAAGGGAGCATGGCATGGGCAGGGAAGAACTGGCATAGTTGCCCAGAGCAACCAATCAGATTCCTTAAATTTTCCAAAGGAGCAGAACTTTGTCATGAAATTTGATTAGTCACAAATTATTTTGTCACAAATCCCTTTTCATTGTATAGAACAGACGCAATGATGGAGAACAGCATTCATGCTGCCCCTGTGTCCCTTAACCTCCCAGCTGCCGCGCTCAACCCTGAGCGGCATCTGAGACTCACATTCAGGTGCCCAGGAGTTAAAAAAGAATTCTACTCATCCCATCCACTTGATCGCTGAGAGGCTGTCTGCTCCCATCCTGATTGAAGTCCTCCACCAGAGGACCTGTTGCGAGCATGAAGACGTCACCACATGATCACACTGGCCGCGGGCAGTGATGCCATCAGTGCAGACAGCACGCTCATGTCTTCATGCTCGCTGGAAGCCCTTTGGCGGGTTTTCTTCAATCAAGATGGGAGCGAACGGCCTCTTTGCGATCAAGTGGATGAGGTGAGTTTAATTTTGTTATTTTCAACCACCATCTTAAGGAAAATTGATTTGTCAATCAAAAAGTGCAAGAAAATTCAGGTTCATGGCGAATCAAATTTTTCCTAAACTTTGGATCAGTGGCGTAGCTACCGGGGGGGCAGGGGGGGCGACGGCTCCGGGCCCAGTGACTCAGGGGAGCCCCAGCAAGGATGACCTTGCCTACTATCAGGCGAATACAAGTGAGCGCTTCCATTATGGAAGCGCTCACTTGTATTTAGGGACCCCCATCAGACCTCAGATCAGCCCACCCAGCCACATAGGATTAAAATAAAAAACTTTACTTACCTGTTCTGCGCTGCGGCTGCCCTCCGGTCCGCGCTCTGCTCTCTTCCCTGGCGGCGCGCACTATGACCTGACGCTGCACGCAGCGTCAGGTCATAGTGTGCGCGGGCCAGGGAAGAGAGCGGAGCGCGGACCGGAGGGCAGCCGCAGCGCAGAACAGGTAAGTAAAGTTTTTTATTTTAATCCTATGTGGCTGGGTGGGCTGATCTGAGGTCTGATGGGGCACAGTCTGCTGATATGAGGTCTGATGGGGGCACAGTCTGCTGATATGAGGTCTGATGGGGCACAGTCTGCTGATTGAGTGTGGGGCACAGTCTGCTGATATGAGGTCTGATGGGGGCACAGTCTGCTGATATGAGGTCTGATGGGGCATAGTCTGCTGATCTGAGGTCTGATGGGGGCACAATACGCTGATCTGAGGTCTGATGGGGCACAATACGCTGATCTGAGGTCTGATGGGGGCACAATACGCTGATCTGAGGTCTGATGGGGGCACAGTCTGCTGATATGAGGTCTGATGGGGGCACAGTCTGCTGATATGAGGTCTGATGGGGGCACAGTCTGCTGATATGAGGTCTGATGGGGGCACAGTCTGCTGATATGAGGTCTGATGGGGGCACAGTCTGCTGATATGAGGTCTGATGGGGGCATAGTCTGCTGATCTGAGGTCTGATGGGGGCACAATACGCTGATCTGAGGTCTGATGGGGCACAATACGCTGATCTGAGGTCTGATGGGGGCACAATACGCTGATCTGAGGTCTGATGGGGGCACAGTCTGCTGATATGAGGTCTGATGGGAGCACAGTCTGCTGATATGAGGTCTGATGGGGGCACAGTCTGCTGATCTGAGGTCTGATGGGGGCACAATACGCTGATCTGAGGTCTGATGGGGGCACAATACGCTGATCTGAGGTCTGATAGGGGCACAGTAGGCTGATATGAGGTCTGATGGGGGCACAGTCTGCTGATATGAGGTCTGATGGGGGCACAGTCTGCTGATCTGAGGTCTGATGGGGGCACAGTCTGCTGATCTGAGGTCTGATGGGGGCACAATACGCTGATCTGAGGTCTGATGGGGGTACAGTCTGCTGATATGAGGTCTGATGGGGGGCACAGTCTGCTGATATGAGGTCTGATGGGGGCATAGTCTGCTGATCTGAGGTCTGATGGGGGCACAATACGCTGATCTGAGGTCTGATGGGGCACAATACGCTGATCTGAGGTCTGATGGGGGCACAGTCTGCTGATATGAGGTCTGATGGGGGCACAGTCTGCTGATATGAGGTCTGATGGGGGCACAGTCTGCTGATCTGAGGTCTGATGGGGGCACAATACGCTGATCTGAGGTCTGATGGGGGCACAATACGCTGATCTGAGGTCTGATAGGGGCACAGTAGGCTGATATGAGGTCTGATGGGGGCACAGTCTGCTGATATGAGGTCTGATGGGGGCACAGTCTGCTGATATGAGGTCTGATGGGGGCACAGTCTGCTGATCTGAGGTCTGATGGGGGCACAATACGCTGATCTGAGGTCTGATAGGGGCACAGTAGGCTGATATGAGGTCTGATGGGGGCACAGTCTGCTGATATGAGGTCTGATGGGGGGCACAGTCTGCTGATATGAGGTCTGATGGGGGCACAGTCTGCTGATCTGAGGTCTGATGGGGGCACAATACGCTGATCTGAGGTCTGATGGGGGCACAATACGCTGATCTGAGGTCTGATAGGGGCACAGTAGGCTGATATGAGGTCTGATGGGGGCACAGTCTGCTGATATGAGGTCTGATGGGGGCACAGTCTGCTGATATGAGGTCTGATGGGGGCATAGTCTGCTGATCTGAGGTCTGATGGGGGCACAATACGCTGATCTGAGGTCTGATAGGGGCACAATACGCTGATCTGAGGTCTGATAGGGGCACAGTAGGCTGATATGAGGTCTTATGGGGGCACAGTCTGCTGATATGAGGTCTGATGGGGGCACAGTCTGCTGATCTGAGGTCTGATGGGGGCACAATACGCTGATATGAGGTCTGATAGGGGCACAGTCTGCTGATATGAGGTCTGATGGGGCACATTCTGTTGATCGGAGGTCTGATGGGGGCACAATACGCTGATCTGAGGTCTGATGGGGGCACAGTAGGCTGATGTGAGGACTAATGGGGGCACATTCTGCTGATCTGAGGTCTGATGGGGTACAATACGCTGATCTGAGGTCTGATGGGGCACAATACGCTGATGTGAGGTCTGATGGGGGCACAGTAGGCTGATGTGAGGTCTGATGGGGCACAATACGCTGATCTGAGGTCTGATGGGGGCATATTCTGCTGATCTGAGGTCTGATGGGGCACAATACGCTGATCTGAGGTCTGATGGGGCACAATACACTGATCTGAGGTTTGATGGGGGGCACATTCTGATGATCTGAGGTCTGATGGGGGCAGGGGACTGTTAGTTTAGTGATGTAAAAACTGTGGACAGGTTTCCTTTAACATAGGAGTCCTCTTGTTTTTTACTCCTATTACTCCTATATTTCACTGCATTATGTGGTAGAGTATTTAGAGTAGGGTATGTGGAAAGTCTATTGTACTGTACTTAACAGCATAGATGATCTAGCAGTTTATATAGTCATCTTTCTAATACAATATTATAACCACAACTAGTAGTATGTGCCTGTGAAGTTGGAAACGTGCGTTTGGGAAGCCAAGTGGGGGGCCCACTCAAGTATGTTTCGCCCCCCTGTGCTGAACCTCTAGCTACGCCTCTGCTTTGGATCGAATTCTACTTCAGATGCTTCGATTCGCTCAATACTAGTGATGAAGTATAATGAACATACCTAGACAAACTGGTGCTTCATTCCAGACGCCATTCAAACAGGTGACAAACCTATTTCCGTCAAGAATATAATATTCTGGGCATTTAAATTTCACTTTTTCACCAGATGTATAGTTAGCTTTTCTAATCTCCACTGTGTCTCCATATTGCACAATTGGTGGTGGACCACACTGCTCTCCAATTTCTGAAAAGGAATCATAATTAAGCGAATGTAATTAATTGAATATAACTGCAAGCCAAAGTAAAGCATTTTATAGCTGAAGCACCGATTAGCTCATCCAGGCTGTCTGTCAGCCTGTGAGCCAATCAGTGCAAGCCCTCCCCCCCCCCATTTCCTCTAAGGGTCATGTGACCAGCCTTCTTCCTCCCTCATGCTTTTTCCTGCTGACATGAAGTAAATGGTGCTGATGTGGTTTTACTGGAATCATCTGAAGCAAACTTGAAAACTTCAGGTGCTTCTTGTGGACAAATTTTTGGGAAACTCGTAACTAACCTGGTTCGTTATGGACTGACTCACTCATCCCTACTAAAATATCTAAAGTTTGTCCACACCTTTTATGGCAATATTTGCATATAATGTACTACATTTGGAAACATCTTGAAATTCTTACCTGTGCATGTTGGTAATATTGACCAGTGTCCATTCATGCAGGTACTTTGATCTGACCCACTGATGTGAAATCCTGATCTGCAGCTGTATTTCACAACATCACCAGTTGTATATATTTTTTGGTTAGAGGATTCAATTATACCATTTTCTATTGTCGGTGGATTATGGCATTGTGTAACCCCTAGAAAAGAAAATACTCTAAGAGGGTGCATATGCCATATTTACATGACCAATAATGACAAATCAGATCACTTCTCTCTTGAAGCATTAGCTTTTTATACAGATGTAATCCTACCTCAACTCCCTTCAAATTAAGATATAAGACATTTATAAAGAGCAGAAATCTTAAAAAAAAAAAACAGAACTGGCACAATCAAAAATGCTGTTCTTTTCATCAACAGAAAATGAAAGCTTCACACTAGTAACATCTGATAGCTCATGAATATCAGATTGGTGGAGGCCTGACTCCCAGCACCACTGTTTGAAGAGAATGCATACAGTAGGAGCTGTGTTCCCTTTTCTGTTCACCTGCTTACCGACAACATTGCAGCGCTGAGCAGGTGTAATTGCAGCAGCTCTGCCCTATTCAGTGCAATGGGATAGCTCCCTCCTATTCACTTGAATAGGATATAGCGGTCCTACTGAAATGAATGGGATGGCAAAGCTATAATTACACCTGCTCAGTGCTGCAATATTATCAGTAAGCAGGTAAGAAGAGAACACAGCACTCGTATGAGCCCTGCATTCTCTTCAAACAGCTGACCTGTGGGGTTTCCAGGAGTCAGACCCCACCGATCTGACATTGATGGTCTATCCTGAAGAGAGGTCATCAATATAGAAAAAGGGGAGAACCCTTTAAACAACAAAGGTACCCAAAAATCAGCTTGGAGTGGATAATAGGATACAATGGGACAGTGTTAGTGTTGGGCGAGCAGAACACTGGGTGTGCTCGAGCACGATAAACGTGCGGGGAAGTACTGGCATTCACTGTAATTAGAGATGAGCGAATCATGCAAAATTTTATTCGCCGGACATTAGCTGAACTTTTCCTAAGATTCGTATATTTGACGAATAGATTAGTTTAATTTGCGTACGCAATATACGTAATTATATAGGTTTTAGCGAACGTTCACGCACTAATAACGAACGTTCAGGTAAAAAGGTACGCAACCTCTTTGAACACGTACGCATAAGCGTACAAAGTGCGCACGAATATGACGGGCTTTGCTGGAGAGAAATGGTGGAGCAGAAGGAATGCTCTGAGTCTGACCCCTGCCTTCTTATGGATACTGTATCAGCAGATGACAGCAGATCATCCGGCTGATACTGAGATGAGCGTGCCATCCATTCCACTATCTCATCCATTTCTCCTCCACTACAATTTTGCACCTTGGTGCGCCTGGTGGAACAACGGCCAAGTATTGTGAATACTACTAGTAGATGCTCCGGCTACAGGTCCTTTGGCACTTCTGCCATGTGCCACCTTCTCCTATTTTTTTTTAGAGCTCGAGGTCTGGCTGGAACTGGACCCCTTTTGCTTATTCATTCCAGACATTTTTCAATTCACTCTGTGACCCTGCAGCTGGTCTTTGTCCCTGTATCTCCCTATCTCTCCCTGTCTCTCTCTCCCTGCCTGATTAATTACTAGCCCTGAACAGGCCCTGCACTTGCCCTTCAGTATCCCTGATATGCGTAATATGAATTCCCAGAGCAATTACACCCCAATTTTCACAAAACAGGTCTCAGAGTCTCAGAACTTCACACTCAGTGCTTCTGCTCGTCTCAGCAGTCGCAGCACAAGTGATGCGTCACTGGCTTACCGAGCCCGAGCCAATCAGAGCAAGCCCTGCCCACTAGGTCAGGTGACCACTTTCTTCCCGGGCTTTTGCACACAATAAACAAACTAAAAGTAAAATTTCGCTAATGAATTGAATTCGTACGCAACAGTAACTTATACGTAGCAATAGCGTATAATTTATAGGACAAACTATGTAGCGAATGCACACAAAGCCGAAGCGAATCACCTAATATTCGGATTCGCTTCGCAGCTAAAAATGTCCAAGATTCGATACGAATCAACGAATCGGTGAATAGATTCGCTTATCTCTAACTGTAATGCCGTAACCATGTTGGCTACTGGCATTACAGTGATTGGCTGGCCGGAACGCGTTATCGAGTGCTATAAAGCACCCGATGACACGTGGTTCGGCTCAGTCTTAGTCAGGGAGAGCTGCAGCAGGAGGGACTGATGGTGTAGAGATAGGAATTTGTTCGGCAGGTTTAGTTTTAATCTTTCAGAGACTCTAAAGTCCTTTTAAGGACTATTGTTTTATCTGGCTCCTATTTATATTATTAGCGCAACCTGCACTAAATTTGCGCACAACTGTTTGGCCACCGCTGACAGTAACACAACCTCTGCTACATCTGTTGTGTTACATTTGCGCATCCTAAATATCTATGAAATTCAGTGTCATTTTTTCTGCCGCTGGTCACAGCGACATTACCTGCACTACATCTGCAATTTATTTGCTCATACACTTATAAAAATCTGCGCTACTGTACTTATGACACCACTGCCTCCTCTTCCCCTGTGTTACGTGCTGGCCAATCCCCTGTCCAAGACGCAGGCCCAGATGCCTCCCGCCCTGCACCTGGACCTTCGCAAGCACCATCAGCTAGCACATCCACTTCTGTGTCCCAGTGCAGCGTACAGATGTCCATGCCCCAAGCCTTTAAACAAAAGGGCAAATACCCAGCCACCCACCCACAAGCCATAGCACTAAATGCGCACCTTTCCAAATTGCTCACCCTGGAAATGTTGCCATTTAGGCTTGAGGACACTGAGGCTTTTCGCAGCCTGATGGTGGCGGCTGTCCCTCGTTACTCAGTACCTAGTTGCCACTGCATTTCCCAGTGTGCCGTCCACACCTTACACCAGCATGTGTCCCGTAACATTACCCTGCCCTGACCAACGCAGTTACTAGGAAGGTCCACTTAATGACTGACACATGGACAAGTCCTTTTGGCCAGGGACACTACATTTCCCTGACGGCACAATGGGTGAATGTTGTGGAGGCCAGGAGCGAGTTGTAACCTGGGATGGCACAGGTGCCACCGACGACAAGGTTTGCGGGCCCTACTTCCATCATTTTTCCGCCACCACCTACATTAGTGGCCTTCTCCTTCTCCACCTCGTCCTCCACTTCCACCTCTGAATTCTCATCTTGCAGCACCAGTCAGCCATCAGTCAGTAGCTGGAAGCATTGTAGCACTGCAGTGGGGAAGTGGCAACAGGCTGTGCTGAAACTTATTTGCTTAGGTGACAAACAGCACACCGCCGCAGAGCTGTGGAAGGGTATAAGGGAACAGACTGAGCCATGGCTCTTGCCACTCAACCTCCCACCAGGCATGCTTGTGTCTGATAATGGCCGCAACTTGGTGGTGGCTTTGAAGCTCGGCAAGTTCACACACATACCATGCCTAGTCCACGTGTTTAACTTAGTGGTTCAGCGGTTTCTCAAAACCTACCCCAATTTGCCTGAGCCACTGGTGAAGGTGCGCGCCTGTGTGCCCATTTCCGAAAGTCATCTACAACTTCCGCCGGTCTGGCAACGCTTGCAATTGCCAGCTCACCGACTGTTGTGCGACGTGAGCATGCGCTGGAACTCCACGTTCCACATGTTGGCCAGACTTTGTGAGCGGCAAAGGGCAGTAGTGGAATACCAGCTGCAACATGGTCATCGCCTTTCCAGTCAGCTTCCGCTGTTCACAAGCGACGAGTGGGCATGGATTTCTGTGAGGTTTTATGCAACTTTGAGGATTCAACACAGATGGTGAGCGGCGATGCCGCTATCAGTGTAACCATCCCACTTCTGTGTCCACTGAAACGCTCGCTGCTTACAATTATGGTGGACGCTTTGCATGTGGAAGAGGTAGAAATGGGGGAAATAGCCAGACCACTCTCAGTTCATCTTCTCAGCGCGAATTGGATGATGATGATGAGAAGCAAGAGATGGTTTCCTCCGATACAGAGGGTAGTACCCATAGCAAGTTTACTCCATCTCTTCAGCGTGGATGGGCCAAAGAGGATAAAGAGGATGTGGAGATTGAGAGTCATCCTCCTGGTGAGGAGAGCGAAGCCTTGTCTGTTGGGACACATGGATGACTTTATGCTATGCTGCCTTTCCTGTGACCCTTGCGTTATACGCATTTTGGCCAACACTGATTACTGGTTGTTCACCCTTCTAACCCCCGCTACAAAGAGAACTTCTCATCTCTCATTCCTGTGGTGGAGAGGACTAGCAGAATGGTGCAATACCAGAAGGTCCTTGTGGAAAAATTGCTCCAAAAATTTCCAGCTGACAACGCTGGCGACAGAGTACGTAGTTCCTTGGGCAACCGAGGGGGGGAGATGAGGGGAACACACAGCAGTTCCAACAGAGGCAGGGCGACACTCTCCGAGGCCTGGGACAATTTCATGACACCCCGCCAGCACCCTCACCCTGATGCGCGTCCTAGTGTCACAAAGAGGGAAAGGTTTGAAAAGATGTAAAGGAGTACCTAGCTGACCATGTCAATTTCCTCAGTGATCCCTCTGTGCCTTACAATTATTGGGTGTCCAAGCTGGACACATGGCATGAACTGGCGCTCTACGCCTTGGAGGTGCTGGCCTTCCCTGCCGCTGGTATTTTGTCAGAGCAGGTATTTAGTGCTGCTGGGGGCATAATAACAGGCGCATCCGCCTGTCAACTGAAAATTCTGACAGGTTGACTCTTATCAAAATGAACAAGGCCTGGATTGCCCCTGACTTCGCTACCCCACCAGAGGAAAGCGGCTAAACATAAAGGCACTTTAAATGTAACTTTTATGGTGTATTGAATACACTGTATTTCCATGCACCCCTTTTACCACAAAAAAGGGTATATGGTTCAGTCTTCCTTTTCTCGTCCTCTTCCTCCATCATATCAACATGCTTATTAGGCTGCCCTCGCCTCTAATATTTCAAAGGGTCAGCTCAGCAGCAGACCCACCCCTAATGTTTTAGAGGGTCACCAGCAGGCCCTCACCCAGGGTCTCATAGCATTATACTGATTTATGATGCTATGTAACCCTTACAGTTCTGAAATGTGTTGGATAACACTAATGTAAAGCTGTTAGTGTTATCCAATACATTCCAGAACTGTAAGGGTTACATAGCATCATAAATCAGTATAATGCTATGTGACCCCATCAGTGCTGGAAGTTCAGGCCAGGGGCTGTGATGCAAGGGGCCTAATGTTTTAGATGGTCAGATCAGCAGCAGGTCCTTGCCCTTGATGTTTTAGAGTGTCACCAGCAGGTCCTCGCTCCTAATGTTTTTGAGGGTCACCAGCAGGCAATCAATCATAATTTTTCAATGGTGTGTATGATGCCCTCCTTTATTTGTAATAAAGGGTGTATTGGATTGCCTGTTCCTTGTAATTTTTGGCATCCCTTTCACTTAGTGCATAGGTTTTATGAGTGTAGGAGTCCCACTAACTGAAGAATTGCACCACAATGTGAATGAGGTCCTCCTTTATGTGATATACAGGTTGTATCGGAGTGCCTCTTCCTTGTAATTTTTGGCAGCACTTGCACTATATACAAGTAAATATACAGAAAAGAATGTTTCCTAACACTTTTTCTTCTAAAATCGATTTCATCTTCGATTTTGTGCATTTTATTGTCATTCTGTAAAAGTGGAGTAAAACTCGGACAACATCGTTCCCAGCAGCAACCAAGATGCATCCAGACATCCTCCCCATGCTGTTCCCGAACCATTTCAGTGGTGTTTCCATCAATTTCTGACCTTTTCCTGTGAACCAGACACCCTCCCTTCCTCAGAGCAGGGGGTGCCTGGTTTAATGCTCTGGTTCTCCCATTGTGCTCTGGTGCTATGTAGAGTACTCAAGCATCACAAAGTGTTCTACTCGAGCACCAGAGCATCCAAGCACTTTGGTGCCCGAGCAACACTAGACAGTGTCATTTGGTGCAGATAAAATGATAAAACAAAGGATAAAATGTTTTATGTATGACTTAAAGCTCATACAGGGAAATACACATGCAGCTTGCTTTTGAATTGTAGTTCATCTCTAATAATATATTTTCTAGTTAAATAGCACAGGATAGCATCAAAAATAATTTTCCTTTAGTTGTGCATTCTGTTCCAAATTTTGACTACTCAAATACACGCAGAAACAAGAAGTGGCAGCTACTTTATCAAAAATAATGCTGCATTTTGATTTCTGGTATTCTGACATTTTTTTTTCTACAGGAAATTTAAAGAGAGTATGCCAGCAGGTTTGAGCCCTGTTAACATGTGTCTATGTAAATTATGACTTAAAGGGAATCTGTCAGCAGTTTTGAGCCCACTCCTTAGGTTACAAAGAGAGAGGTCGAGACATACCTAGATTGATGGTCAAGCAAGATATATAATCAAGAAATCAGTGTTTATCCATACCGCACCACAACTGCCAGTTCTCAGAAAGAGGGTTCCTACATGTTTATTGCCCTGGGCTCTCTTCAGTAAATGTTTTTCCGCCCATCCTTCTGCCCTGAGTGACAGCTCTAGTGGTATCGTTATTGTAACCTAGAGGTGTTTCTTAGAACTGAGGCGAGGAGCCTGGAAAGGTCAGTGCAGGAGAATCCTGGGAACTAAACATGAAGGGACCGCTTCATTGGCAATTTACCATATTTTTCACCCTATAAGACACACCTAGATTTTAAAATAAGGAAAATAAGAAAAAATATTTTTCATTAGACCTCAGATCAGACCCACAATCAGACCTCAGATCAGAGCCCAATATAAAGAAGACCCCCATCCAGACCTCAGATGAGACCCCATGCCTCATATCAGGCTCCTGCCATGTTTGATCAGCCCCCAGGCATATTTGATCAGCCCCCAACCATGTTTCAACAGCCCCCAACCATGTTTCAACAGCCCACAGCCTCATATCACAAAATAAAAAATCCACTTACCTCTCCTGCTTCGGATGCCGCCACTCCTCACCTCCAGCATGCTCCCTCTCTTATAGGTACATCTACACATCTCTCCCTGTCACATATATGGTTTTTATAGGTAGGGATACCTATTCAGCGAACCCCAGAGGAGGCAGTGCAGAGGATGGGATTGGTAGTGACGCTGATGAGATGTTGTGTTATAGTGTTCTCCCTTCGGACATGGCTTCCTGGGGTTTAGTGCAGTGAAAAGTTCATGTGAAGGAATCCGACAGACAAAGGAGAACAAACATCTTTCTTTATTGACTGCAGCAATAGTAGGTACAATGTGCAATTTCTGTCACTGGATGATGAGGTATTGTGGCTGGTTAGATGGCAATTAATGTCACTCAGAAGTATGCTTGCTGACAAAGTCTCTCTCTCCTGATTCCCTTTTACTATTGCTATAAAGCTGGCACCTGTGGATGTAGGTGTTCACTACTTACAGTAATTTCAGGTTTGTCTGAAATGGTTTATGGTGATGGGTATAGTAACTTGTTCTCCCTTCCCATGCAGCAGTTTCTGTAAAGCTGTGGCAGCTGGTCCCTCTGCTGACTGCTTCCATGGTTTTGTGAAGCCCCTGGACCTTTCCTTCTCCCTGGAGCGGTGTTCCTCATAGACAAGCCAATTTCTGGTCCTAAGGCCCTATGAAGCAGGAGCTGACAGATGTGTTTCCTTACTAGCCTAGCTATCTCTCCACTCGGATGAGAAGTAGGGCAAGCCAACTCCTATCAAGGGGAGGGGGTGGATTGACTAGATCCATTCCCAGTGTATGACATAGAACATAATAGTAGCATTATAAACCAAACAATTTGCAGATACCCTATCTGGGGTATTGTACCTGCATTCATAGCAATTCACAGAGACAAATACACACACGGATAGCATAGACTTTGATCTTATTAGCAGGAAGGCAGCAGTAGGTGATACAGTGGTATATATATCGCTACTAGTGTTGAGCGAACATGTTCGGCCAAATACACTATTCGGCCGAACATGGCGGTGCTCGGGACCACGCGGTATTCGGAGTTACCTCCCCGCACACTAATTAGCCAATTAGCGTGAGGGGAGGTACTGGCATTCACTGTAATGCCAGTAGCCATGTTGGCTACTGGCATTAGACTGATTGGATGGCCGGGAACGCGTCATCAGGTGCTATAAAGCACCCGGTGACATGTGACCGGCGCATACCGAGCCAGGGACAGCTGCTGCAAGCAGGGACAGACAGTGTAGGGAGAGAAGCACACTAGGCAGGGATAGAAATCACTCAGCAAAGACCCAAAAGCCCTTTTAAGGGCTATTATATCTTGCACAAACCAATATTTTATTATTTTTGAGGACTTCAAAGGTGGTGAAAATAGCTCTAGGTGGCCTGCCATTAACGCCACATGCGCTGCTGCAGCAAGGAGAGACATACGCTGTAGGGAGAGAAGCACGCTAGGCAGGGATAGAAATCGCTCAAAAAAGACCCAAAAGCCCTTTTAAGGGCTATTATATCTGGCACAAATCAATATTTTATTATTTTGGGGTGTTTAAAGGTGGTGAAAATAGCACTAGGTGGCCTGCCATTAATGCCACATTTGCTGCTGCTGCTGCATGCTGTAGGATACTCTCTGTATACTATATACCTGACATATTTTGCTATAATTTCTGCTGTTAAGCCCTCAGTACTTCTTTTGCATCTTGCTGTATAACATTTGTGCAAGGAGGGACTTGTGTAGGGATAGAATTTCTAGAGGCAGGGTTAGTATCATTGTTCAAAAGACACAAAAGTCCACTTTTAAATCCTTCTGCATTTTTTTTTTTTTGGGTGGCAAAAAAAAACAACCAAGTGTGCCCTGTCAGTAATGCTAGGTGCACAGCGTATTACAACCGTTCAAAAGTAGCTGACATCCGTTGTTACATTTAATACTGTTAATTTAGGCCGCAGTTCCTCATTTGCGTCTGCAGTTTAATTTAAGCAAGTAGGGAATTAAACTATAGGGATAGGATTTGGGTAGGTAGAAAGATTGTTTCTGTTCCAAAAAGACCAAAGTCCATTGTGAAATACGTCTGCTTTTTTTTTTGGTGGCAAAAAAACCCCAAGTGTGCTGTAACGGGAGGCCTTGACGCGCTCCCTCCGCGCAGGGCCGCCGGACCTCTCCGCCGCCCTAGAGACGAGCAGTAGGGAATTGAAGTGCTGGTCTGGTCATCCAGCACGTCATCAGTTAATTATCTTTTGGGTTTTTAGCCATGTGGTGCTGATCACACCACATGGCTACTTTGCATATTGTTTTGGCAGCAATGCTCCGCCTCAGGTCATGTGATGCTGGCCACATCACATGATCCTGGGCGGGCTATTTAAAGATGGCAACTGCATTGACAAGTTGCCTGTTATTGAAGTTCCTTACTTGCAGTGCTGTGCGTATTTCTACTTGTGACCTGCCGTATTACCTGACCTATTGCTTGTGACCTCGACCTTGCTTTTGCCTCATCCTCGGATCCTGACGTACATTCCTGGTTTGACCTTTGTTTGCCTGACTATTCGACTATTGTGTCTGTTTGTTTCTGTGTCCGTTTGTTGTTCTCCCTTACCTGCACCCTCACGTAGCAGAGTAGAGTTTGCCGTCCAGTTGCTCCCCCTGGACCTTTAGCTTTGGGTGTGGCAAATAGGCAGGGACAGAGGTGGGGTTAAGTCAGGCTGCACTTCTCCCCCTTGTTCCTGTCGTGACATGTGCCCTTGTCAGTAACGCTAGGTGCACAGCGTATTACAGCTGTTCAAAAGTCTATGTAGCTGATATCCGTTAATTTAGGCAGCAATTCCTGATTTGCGTCTGCAGTTTAATTTAAGCAAGTAGATAATTAAACTATAGGGATAGGATTTGGGTAGGTAGAAAGATTGTTTCTGTACCAAAAAGACCAAAGTCCATTGTGAAATACGTCTGCGTTTTTTTTTTTTTTTGGGTGGCAAAAAAAACCCAAGTTTGCCCTGTCAGTAACGCTAGTCCACAGCGTATTACAACCGTTCAAAAGTCTATGTAGCTGACATCCGTTGTTACATTTAATGTCGTTAATTTAGGCCACAGTTCCTCATTTGCGGCTGCTCTATAACGTTTGCGCATTCAGAATATTGGACATTCGTTTAAGTTTTTCTGATCATACAGTTAATAAAAATCTGCACTACTGTAGTTGTGACCAAGTTGTATATATACTATACAATACAGTGGGGAAAAAAAGTATTTAGTCAGCCACCAATTGTGCAAGTTCTCCCACTTAAAAAGATGAGAGAGGCCTGTAATTGACATCATAGGTAGACCTCAACTATGAGAGACAAAATGAGAAAACTAATCCAGAAAATCACATTGTCTGATTTTTAAAGAATTTATTTGCAAATAATGGTGGAAAATAAGTATTTGGTCAATAACAAAAGTTAATCTCAATACTTTGTTATATGTCCTTTGTTAGCAATGACAGAGGTCAAACATTTTCTGTAAGTCTTCACAAGGTTGGCACACACTGTTGCTGGTATGTTGGCCCATTCCTCCATGCAGATCTCCTCTAGAGCAGTGATGTTTTAGGGCTGTCGCTGGGCAACACGGACTCTCCACTCCCTCCAAAGGTTTTCTAGGGGGTTGAGATCTGGAGACTGGCTAGGCCACTTCAGGACCTTGAAATGCTTCTTACGAAGCCACTCCTTCGTTGCCTTGGCGGTGTGCTTGGGATCATTGTCATGCTGAAAGACCCAGCCACGTTTAATCTTCAATGGCCTTGCTGATGGATGGAGGTTTGCACTCAAAATGTCAGGATACATGGCCCCATTCATTATTTCATGTACACGGATCAGTTGTCCTGGTCGCTTTGCAGAGAAACAGCCCCAAAGCATGATGTTGCCACCCCAATGCTTCACAGTAGGTATGGTGTTCTTTGGATGCACTCAGCATTCACTCTCCTCCAAACACGACGAGTTGTGTTTCTACCAAACAGTTCTACTTTGGTTTCATCTGACCATATGTCATTCTCCCAATACTCTTCTGGAACATCCAAATGCTCTCTAGCAAACTTCAGACGGGCCCAGATATGTACTGGTTTAAGCAGGGGGAAACGTCTGGCACTGGAGGATCTGAATCCCTGGCGGCATAGTGTGTTACTGACAGTAGCCTTTGTTACGTTGGTCCCAGCTTTCTGCAGGTCATTCATTACGTCCCCCTGTGTGGTTCTGGGATTTTTGCTCACAGTTCTTGTGATCATTTTGACCCCATGGGGTGAGATTTTGCGTGGAGCCCCTGATCGAGGGAGATTATCAGTGGTCTTGTATGTCTTCCATTTTCTAATTATTGCTCCCACAGTTGATTTCATCACACCAAGCTGCTTGCCTATTGCAGATTCAGTCTTCCCAGCCTGGTGCAGGTCTACAATTTTGTTTCTGGTGTCCTTCGACAGCTCTTTGGTCTTCACCATAGTGGAGTTTGGAGTGTGACTGTTTGAAGTTGTGGACAGGTGTCTTTTATACTGATAGGTTCAGACAGGTGCCATTACTACAGGTAATGAGTGGAGGACAGAGGAGCCTCTTAAAGAAGAAATTACAGTGTGTGTCTGTGAGAGCCATAAATCTTGTTTGTTTGTAGGTGACCAAATACTTATTTTCCACCATAATTTGTAAATAAATTCTTTAAAAATCAGACAATGTGATTTTCTGGATTTGTTTTCTCATTTTGTCTCTCATAGTTGAGGTCTACCTATGATGTCAATTACAGGCCTCTCTCATCTTTTTAAGTGGGAGAACTTGCACAATTGGTGGCTGACTAAATACTTTTTTCCCCACTGTATGCGCAAGGCGAGCAGAAAGGGATGGGGAAGTGGGTGTGCTGCTGATGGTGAACGCAGTGGCGAAGGCTCAGGGCGCGGTGAAACTGTGCCTGCTGGCAGAGCCCAAGAGACACAGTCATCCACAATTCCTAGCTTCATGTCACAGTTTGCAGGGCGGCGCAAGACACAACTCTTGTTGCCACACCAGTGCGAGCCTGTAGTGGGTTGGATTTCAGCTGATAATGCTTCCAGTCGGTTAAGCACCACCCTCTCTTCCACAAAGTCCAGTCTCAGTAGCCAAGAGTCTGGGCAACCGCATCCTCACCCTGATCCTCCTTCATCCCTCCTTCCTCCGTGGCACGAACTGGCGCTCTACACCTTGAAGGTGCTGGCCTGCCCTGCCGCCAGTATTTTGTCTGAGCGGGTATTTAGTTTCACTGGGGGCATAATTACTGATAAGCGCATCCGCCTGTCAACTGACAATGCTGACAGGTTGACGCTTATCAAAATGAACAAGGCCTGGATTGCCTCTGACTTCTCTACTCCACCAGAGAAAAGCGGCTTAACATGAAGGAACCTTAAATCTGGCTTTTAGGTTGTATTGAATACACTGTATTATCATGTACCCCTTCCTCTTCTCGTCCTCTTCCTCCATCATATGAAACTGCTTATTAGGCTGCCCTCAAAGTCCACCAGCTGGGCCTGCACCCTAATTTTTTAGCCGGTCAGCTCACCAGCTGGGCCTGCACCCTAATTTTTTAGCCGGGTAGCTCACCAGCTGGGCCTGCACCATAATTTTTTTGCCTGTCAGCTCACCAGCAGGCCCTCAACCATAATGTTTTACACGCTCAGCTCCGCTACATGTCACACATAATGTTTCAGACGGTCAGCTAATCCTGATCCTCCTTCCTCCCTCTGTGGCACGAACTGGTGCTCTACGCCTTGGAGGTGCTGGCCTGCCCTGCCACCAGCGTTTTGTCTGAGCGGGTATTTAGTGTTACTGGGGGCATAATTACTGATAAGCGCATCCGCCTGTCAACTGACAATGCTGACAGGTTGACGCTTATCAAAATGAACAAGGCCTGGATTGCCCCTGACTTCTCTACTCCACCAGAGGAAAGCGGTTTAACATGAAGGAACCTTAAATCTGGCTTTTAGGGTGTATTGAATACACTGTATTATCATGTGCCCCTTCCTCTTCTCATCCTCTCCCTCCTCTTCCTCCATCATATGAAACTGCTTATTAGGCTGCCCTCAAAGTCCACCAGCTGGGCCTGCACCCTAATTTTTTAGCAGGTCAGCTCACCAGCTGGGCCTGCACCATAAGTTTTTAGCAGGTCAGCTCACCAGCAGGCCCTCGGCCATAATGTTTTACACGCTCAGCTCTGCTACATGTCACACAATGTTTCAGACGGTCAGATAAGCGGCATGTCAAAAATAATTTTTAACATGCTCAGCTCTGCTACATGTAACTTATAATGTTTAAGACGTTCAGCTAAGCGGCATGTCACCCTTAAATTTTTTTTACGGTCAGCTCGACAGCTGCATGTCAACCTTAAATTTGGGACAGTTTGATGGGCAGCAGTGTGTCACCTGTAAATTTTTTGGACGTTCTACTCCACAGCAGCGTGTCAACCTTAAATTTGGGACAGTTTGGCAGCAGCGTGTCACCCTTAAATTTTCTTTACGGTCAGCTCGGCAGCAGCATGTCAACCTTAAATTTGGGACAGTTTGATGGTCAGCAGCGTGTCAACCTTAAATTTGTGACAGTTTGATGAGCAGTAGCGTGTCAATCTTAAATTTGGGACAGTTTTATGGGCAGCAGCATGTCACCCTGAATTTTTTAACGTCAGCTCGACAGCAGCGTGTCAACCTTAAATTTGGGAGTTTGATGAGCAGCAGCGTGTCACCCTTAAATTTGGGACAGTTTGATGAGCAGCAGAGTGTCACCCTTAAATTTTTTTTACCGTCAGCTCTGCAGCAGCGTGTCAACCTTAAATTTGGGACAGTTTGATGGGCAGCAGCGTGTCAACCTTAAATTAAGGACAGTTTGATCAGCAGCAGCGTTTCACCCTTGACAGCTCGACAGCTGCATGTCAACCTTAAATTTGGGACAGTTTGATGGGCAGCAGTGTGTCACCCGTAAATTTTTTGGACGTTCTACTCCACAGCAGCGTGTCAACCTTAAATTTGGGACAGTTTGGCAGCAGCGTGTCACCCTTAAATTTTCTTTACGGTCAGCTCGGCAGCAGCATGTCAACCTTAAATTTGGGACAGTTTGATGGGCAGCAGCGTGTCACCCTTAAATTTGGAACAGTTTGATCGGCAGCAGCGTGTCACCCGTAAATTTTTTTGACGTTCTGCTCGGCAGCTGCGTGTCAACCTTAAATTTGGGACAGTTTGATCAGCATCAGCGTGTCACCCTTAATTTTTTTAGACGGTCAACTCAGCAGCAGTATGTCACCACTATTGTTTTTGCGTGTCAGCAACAGGCCATCAATCATAATTTTTCAAGGGTGTGTGTGATGCACTCCTTTATGTGTAATAAATAGTATAAGTATTATTTATTATGTGTAATAAATAGTATAAGTATTGTAGTGCCTGTTCCTTGTAATTTTTGGCAGCCCTTTCCCTTAGTGCATAGGCTTTATGAGTGTCGGAGTCCCACAATTATACCACAATGTGAATGAGGCCCTCCTTTATATGATATACCGGTTGTATGGGAGTGCCTCATCCGTGTACTTTTTGCAGCGCTTGTGCTTAACGTACAAGTAAATCTATGTTTCCTAACAATATTTCCTGTAAAATCGATGTTATCTTGGGTTTTGGGGGGTATTTTTGTCATTCCGTAAAAGTGGCGTAATAGTCGACCATCATCGTTAATAGCAGCGATTTCGGTGTCCAAGATGCATCCAGACATCCTCCCCATGCTGTTCCCTAACATTTCTGTGGTGTTTCCACCATTTTCTGACGTTTCCCTATGGACCACGCACCCTCCCCTCATCCGAGCAGGGGGTGCCTGGTCTTCTCCCATTGACTTCCATTATACTCGGGTGCTTGGCCGAGCACTCGGGCACCACCTAGTGTTCAGCCAGAGCACCCGAACATCGGGGTGCTCGATCATCACTAATCGCTACATAACTGTGTTTTTTACAATAATTTTTGGCAACATTTCTAAAGATGGCCTGTCACTTCTCCTGACATTCCTTTAGTATTAATAAAACATGGCTACATTACAATATGAGCACATCCTACTTTCAACATTGGCAGCATGTAGCTCACATATTGTTAGCTGGCTTGGTGGGTATATAAGGTGTTTGATAGGCTGTCTGCATATATATCCACCGTTGTTGTCATGGATACAAGGGACAATTTATCAGAGTTGCAAAAATGGGATGATTATTGGCTTTCAGGCCAAGGGTGGCAGTATTTCTAAAACTGTACAGTTTGTGATCTATTCTTGTGCTACTGTGGTGAAAGTGTATTGATAGAAGACGAATGGAACCATTGTGAATAAGCGATGTGGAAACTGTGGAGCACCATGAACCATTGATGTGGGAGGTGAACATCAGCTACAAAGATGCACAAGGGTGAATCGACATGCCACAGTGGGGCTGGTCACCAGCAAAATGAACTAGGGGGCTACCAGATGTGTGTCTAAAACAACAGTTCAGCGAACATTACTGCGTTTAGAGCTTTGAGGCAGACAGATGTTCACTACCAGAAAAGTCTTCAATTTTGGCAGTATGAGAATTAGACCTCCGCTGATTGGTAAAGGGTTGCCTTCTCCAATGAGTCACATTTTCTGCTTCATTAAACGGATGAATTTTGGCGTGTCAGGTGAGAAACGTCCGAGAACAAATCTTCATTAATTTGAGTTATTCATCCTTGCAGATTACCTACACCTGTGACTCCCAAAATGTACTCTGGCTTGGCTGTTCTCAGAACTCCATAGAAATGAATGGAGCATGCTGGGAGTCATAGTTTCACCACAGCTGGCATGACAGAGGTTAGCCATCACTAACCTACACCCATATATGGTGATTGCCTTCCCTGGAGCAGATGGTGGTCTTCCAGCAAGACAACGTGACATGTCACCTGCTAGTAATGTCTGACATTGGTCAGAAGAACATGACCAAGACTTCCAAGTACTACCCTGGCCCCCTAATTTCTCAGACTTGAATCCAATTGAGCATCTGTGGGACCACCTCGATCATCACATTCACTGAAAGGATCCATCCAAGCACCTTCCAGCAGTTGTGGGATGCACTGCAGTTAGTGTTGTTCCAGATACCTTTGACAACCTACCAGGACCTTATTGATTCACTCCCGTCTAGCTGCCGTCTGTGTTCCATACGGCGGTTACCCTAGATATTAACTGGTGGTCATAATGTGACTGTAGAATTATATGGGTGCTACCAGTTGGAGTGTATTTCTGCAGTCTGCCACTATCCATTTAGTGGTGCCAGTAGAGGGGCACACCACAACTGGTAACACCCAGCTCTACCTTTAATGCTGACTGCTAGAAATTCATTTATAAACTAGTATGACCAATAAAGGAATGACAGAATAGAGTCAGATGCTCCAGAATTGTTATTATGTGGGGGATGCAAGTAGTTACTCAAGCAGACATATCAGGAGAAGTGACAGGCCCTCCATAGCATGCATTGTTTTGTATTGTTCAAGTCTCATTCTATGTGAAATTGTGAAGACATATCTACAACATGCTACATTTTGAAAATAAATTAAAGGGAACAAAATTGCTAACAAACATGCCCAAAATAAAATAATGTTCGTCGAATTTCACAAACAAATTTGCTTCCTGACGAATTTGTTTGTCATGAAGTGCATGTCTTTGTAAGTAGCGGATGCAATGACGGGGAACAGCGATTACACCGCCCTCCAGATGAACCCCTCAGTTGCCGCATTTATCGCTGATCGCGGCATCTGATGGAAGAATGGAGGCTTAAAAAAAATACTATTACTTACCTCATTCTTTTGAGCATGAAGAGGCCGCCGTGGCCATCTTGATTGAAAGTACGGTGCAAAATGTCACGTGGCCATAAAGTTTGGTGGCATGGTGACGTTATACGTCACTGTGCACAAGATTTCGCAGGGATCTTCAATCAAGATGGTCAAAGTGGCTTCTTTGCACTCAAACGGATGAAGTGAGTATTTTTTTTCTTTTATACGGCATTTCAGGGAAAATTGATATGTCACCACGAAGCAGAAGGAAATTCGGCTTCGCGTCAAAACAAATTTTCCCTCGAATTTGGACGAAGTCCACTTCGCATACTTCGATTCGCTGAACACCAGCTATAGCCTTTAACATCTGGCCCAAAAGAAAAACAATTCATTTAAAAAGCCCTTAAAAAAGCAGCAAAAAAGTCACTAGAAATTCTCAGAAATGCATGTGTAAATGTAGCCTTAGGGCTCATGCACACAAACGGTCAGTGCCCGTGCTGTGGATCACAATTTGTGGTCCAGAATGCACGGGCACTGACCGTGGGGCCACTGCATTTGCATCACGGAGCCATTCACTTGAATGGGGTTCGCGATCCGCATCCCATGGTCGGCACCGCAAAAAAGTAGTGCCTGAAACACCATGTGGGGTTCCGATCCATGCCTCCGCTCTGCGCCTCCGGGATTGTGGACCCATTCAAGTGAATGGGTCAGCGATTCGTGATGCGAGGTGCACACGGCCGGTGCCCGTGTATTGCGGACCCGCAGTATGCGGGCCACGGACGGCCAAAGGCCATGTGCATGAGCCCTTATTCTGAAACAGAACTTCAAATGTCTTGCATAGTCATAAGGTGTCCATACACCTTCAGTAACTGTGTTGTCACATCACTGTTAATGTTTGTTTGCGTGCTGTGACGGCAAAGTGAGCATTGCAAAAAATTCAACACTAGGATTTTTGGTCACAGGCGGCACAAAACGTTTTTATAACCACAATGCAAGTCACATGTGATTGTGACTTCCCTGCAACTTTTCTGTGATGTGGCTGATGTGGCCAAATTTCAACGCCCACAAATGTATTCATTTTTTGAGGCTGTCACATGGCACACGTCAATGTATAATCCTAGATTATAATTACGTTTTCTAGTGGTGGCTGCAGGAGGTGAGAATTGTATCACTGAACTTTGTGACTTTGCATGACACTGTCAGAACAACAGGGCTCCAACTAGCCTGTATAGATACACAATGAAGGCAATCATGACAAAATATGTGACATTTAAGTTAAAATAAGATAATCTATGAAAGAAGAATATAAGAAAACTTAACTTATGGATGCATTTTGGAGGTTGTTCCCATTTTCCTTTAACACACTGAACTGTTGGAGAGCCATGCATCTTATATCCTATTCCACATTTCATGGTAACAATGTCATTACTGTAATATACCTCCTTTGGATCTATGATTTCAGCATTTTGTGGACTGTACACATTAGGACATCTTTCTCTAAATTCTAGGAGTTAATAAAAAGGATTTACTAACAAGCATTATTGTTTTAAAAATCTTATCCTTCATCCACATCTCCTGCTGCAGTAATGTTACTTCCCTCCAAACCCCAGTCATACATATCTGCCCTATAGCTCTATATTGGAACAGAAAAACGGAACAGCACCTTAGATGTGAACCTAAAAAGGATACGCCTGTCAGAAAATGGGACATAGGATTCCTGTAAGCTAATAATTTTAACCAGTGATATTTTTTCTTGCATAAAGCTGATTTGTCAATTTAAAAGGCTGCTCTATTTATATTGTTTAACTCTGGGTATTTGGAGCCTAGTATGAGAAAAATGAAACTCTATAAAGATATAGTAATAACTG
>ONZH01012787.1:0-34437 GCA_900303285.1 Rhinella marina
CTCTGTCCTCCTCCAACCCCTCTATCCCCCTCCAGACTCCTCTGTCCCCCTCCAGACTTTTCTGTCCCCCTCCAGACCCTCTGCCCCCTCCAAACTCCTCTGTCCCCCTCCAGACCCTCTGTCCCCCTCCAGACTCCTCTGTCCCCCTACAGACCCCTCTGCCCCCTCCAGACTTCTCTGTCCCCTACAGACCCCTCTGTCCTCCTCCAGACTCCTCTGTCCCTCTCCAGACTCCTCTATCCCCCTCCATACCCTCTGTCCCCCTCCAGACCCCTCTGTCCCCCTCCAGACTCTCTGTCCTCCTCCAGACTCCTCTGTCCTCCTCCAGACCCCTCTGTCCCCCTCCAGACTCCTCTGTCCTCCTCCAGACCCCTCTGTCCCGCTCCAGACTCCTCTGTCCTCCTCCAGGACCCCTCTGTCCCCCTCCAGACTCCTCTGTCCCCCTCCAGACTCCTCTATCCCCCTCCAGACCCCTCTATCCCCTTCAGACTCCTCTGTCCCCCTCCAGACCCCTCTATCCCCCTCCAGACTTCTCTGTCCCCCTCCAGACTCCTCTGTCCCCCTCCAGACCCCTCTATCTCCTCCAGACCCCTCTGTCTTCTCCAGACCCCTCTGTCCCCCTCCAGACTCCTCTATCCTCCTCCAGACCCCTCTGTCCTCCTCCAGTCTCCTCTGTTCCCCTCCAGACTCCTCTATCCCCCTCCAGACCCCTCTGTCTTCCTCCAGACTCCTCTGTTCCTCCAGACTCCTCTATCCCCCTTCCAGACCCCCTCTGTCTTCCTCCAGACCCCTCTGTTCCTCCTCCAGACTCCTCTATCCCCTCCAAACCCCATGTCCTCCTCCAGACTCCTCTGTCCCCCTCCAGACCCCCTCTGTCCCCCTCCAGACTGGTCTATCCCCCCTCCAGACCCCTCTGTCCTCCTCCAGACCCCTCTGTCCCGCTCCAGACTCCTCTGTCCCCCTCCAGACCCCTCTGTCCTCCTCCAGACCCCTCTGTGCCCCTCCAGACTTCTCTGTTCCCCTCCAGACCCTCTGTCCTCCTCCAGACCCCTCTGTCCCCCTCCAGACTCGTCTAATCCCCCTCCAGACCCCCTCTGTCCTCCTCCAGACCCCTCTGTCCTCCTCCAGACCCCTCTGTCCCCCTTTAGACCCCTCTGTCCTCCTCCAGACCCCTCTGTCCCCCTCCAGACCCCTCTGTCCTCCTCCAGACCCCTCTGTCCCCCTCCAGACCCCTCTGTCCTCCTCCAGACCCCTCTGTCCCCCTCCAGACCCCTCTGTCCCCTCCAGACCCCTCTGTCCTCCTCCAGACTCCTCTGTTCCCCCTCCAGACCCCTCTGTCCCCTCCAGACCCCTCTGTTCCCCTCCAGACCCCTCTGTCCTCCTCCAGACCCCTCTGTCCTCCTCCAGACCCCTCTGTCCGCTCCAGACCCCTCTATTCCCCTCCAGACCCCTCTGTTTCCCCTCCAGACCCCTCTGTTCCTCCTCCAGACCCCTCTGTCCTCCTCCAGACCCCTCTGTCCTCCTCCAGACTCCTCTGTCCCCTCCAGACTCCTCTGTTCCCCTCCAGACCCCTCTGTCCCCCTCCAGACCCCTCTGTCCTCCTCCAGACTCCTCTGTCCCCCTCCAGACTCCTCTTGTCACCCTCCAGACTCCTCTGTCCCCCTCCAGACTCCTCTGTCACCCTCCAGACTCCTCTGTCCCCCTCCAGACTCCTCTGTTCCCCTCCAGACCCCTTCCCCCAATCTCTGTCCCCTCCAACTCCTTCCCCTCCAGACCCCTCTGTCCTCTCCAGACTCCTCTGTCCCCCTCCAGACTCCTCTGTCCCCTCCAGACTCCTCTGTCCCCTCCAGACTCCTCTGTCCCCCTCCAGACCCCTCTGTCCCCTCCAGATCCTCTGTCCTCCAGACTCCTCTGTCACCCTCCAGACTCCTCTGTCACCCTCCAGACTCCTCTGTCCCCTTCCAGACTCCTCTGTCCCCCTCCAGACCCCTCTGTCCTCCTCAGACTCCTCTGTCCCCTCCAGACTCCTCTGTCCCCCGCAGAATCCTTCTCACCCTGATATTGTCTTTGGAGTCATGAAGCCCCCCATACACACTAGGGACGGGGAAAAAAAACAAAAAACTTCATATTTGTGAAGGATCAGACGTCATTCTCCGCATCACACCTGCCCCGACCATGCACATAAAGGGTTAATACTTCTTGTGGACCATTATCCTCAATCAATGTGGAGCGGTCTCTTCATACAGCTGATTGGGGGGTCCGGGGAGTCGGAGCCCCTCTGGTACTGGTGATCTATCCTGAGGATAAGCAATCCATATGTAGATCTCAGAGAACCCCTCTAATGGCTGTCACAAGGCCTCGGTCTCCAAACCAGATCTGTATGACAACTGAGACTAACAGATGAGACCCCCTCCCCCAGAACAGTCTGGATACGAGAGTTCTCCACGGCGCGTGACTGTCCCATGATATTTACTATAATTCCTGAGCACAAACCGTCCTGACCTCCTCTGAGAGGGGCTGGACACGCTCTCCGCCAACTGCCTCCCCCCTGCACCATCCTACCCTGCACTCTCTCCTCTTCCCTGCACTCTCTCCTCCTCTCTGTCCTCCTTTCCTGCACTCTCTCCACCCCCTCTCTCCTCCTCTCCTGCACTCTCGCCTCCTCTCTGTCCTCCCCCTGCACTCTCTCCACCCCTCTCTTCTCCTCCCCTGCACTCTCTCCTCCCCTGCACTCTCTCCACCCCCCTCTCCTTGCACTCTCGCCTCCTCTCTGTCCTCCTACCTCTGCACTCTCTCCACCCTCTCTCCCCTCCCTGCACTCTCGCCTCCTCTCTGTCCTCCTTTCCTGCACTCTCTCCACCCCTCTCTCCTCCTCCCCTGCACTCTCTCCTCCTCTCTCTCCTCCCCCCTGCACTCTCACCTCCTCTCTGTCCTCCCCCTGCACTCTCCACCTCTCTCTCCTCCTCCCCTGCACTCTCGCCTCCTCTCTGTCCTCCCCCTGCACTCTCTCCACCCCTCTCTCCTCCTACCCTGCACTCTCTCCTCTTCCCTGCACTCTCTCCTCCTCTCTGTCCTCCTTTCCTGCACTCTCTCCACCCTCTCTCCCTCCTGCACTCTCTCCTCCTCTCTCTCCTCCTCCCCTGCACCTCACCTCCTCTCTGTCCTCCCCCTGCACTCTCTCCACTCCTCTCTTCTCCTCCCCTGCACTCTCTCCTCCCTGCAGTCTCTCCACCCCCTCTCCTGCACTCTCGCCTCCTCTCTGTCCTCCTCTGCACTCTCTCCACCCCTCTCTCCTCCTCCCTGCACTCTCGCCTCCTCTCTGTCCTCCTTTCCTGCACTCTCCCACCCCTCTCTCCTCCTCCCCTGCATTCTCTCCTCCCCTGCAGTCTCTCCACCCCTCTCCTTCCTCTCGCCTCCTCTCTGTCCTCCCTCTGCACTCTCTCCACCCCTCTCTCCCTCCCCTGCACTCTCGCCTCCTCTCTGTCCTCCTTTCCGCACTCTCTCCACCCCTTCCCCTCCCCTGCACTCTCTCCACCTCTCTCTCCTCCTCCCCTGCACTCTCGCCTCCTCTCTGTCCTCCCCCTGCACTCTCTCCACCCCTCTCTCCTCCTCCCTGCACTCTCGCCTCCTCTCTGTCTCCTTTCCTGCACTCTCTCCACCCCTTCCCCTCCTCCCCTGCACTCTCGCCTCCTCTCTGTCCTCCTTTCCTGCACTCTCTCCACCCTCTCTCCGCCCTTCCCCTGCACTCTCTTCCTGGTTCAGGGTGTTGTCACGGAGGTCAGCACTTGCAAACAGAAGAGACAGCAGATGAGACAGCTGGAGAGAAGGGAGAGCATAGGAGACATCCAGCTGAGGAGCAACTAAATGATAGTCTGAGAATAGAGACAGTCATCAGAGGACGGGCCCCCGGTCACCGAGGACAATGTCAGCTCCCGGGGGTCTCTTCATTCTTCTCATTGTGTGGCCCTACAGCACAGGTCTTCCTGTATCCCGTCAGGGGCCCCCATTGGACCTGGGGTACGGATGGACGAATGTCACCTGCACCACGTGCAAAGCTCTGGTCACAGCCCTGGACATCAGCCTGCAGGTAAGGCACAGAGCCGCCGGCAAACAAAGGGGTTAAGTGTCCAGTGCACGCTGGGAGTGATTGTCCACTGGGAGAAGGTGTACAAAGGGTTAATGTCACCACTACTGTGGGGGTGGTACATGTTTACATAGGCTGGGCAGTCAGAGGTTAATTACACACAAATACCAACGGTCTCCAACCACCGGTGTTAGTAAACTCCATTAGGTTTATTTCTTCTCCATTAAAAAACAGTTGCAAAAATGGTAAATACAGACAGGCCTTACATCACTCTGACGCGTTTCGGGTGCATCTTTTAAACACCCTTAGTCATAGAGTCTAAGAGTGTGTTAATTACACACACACCCGTTCTCATGTATGATCCAGCAATGAATGGGTTAATCTGTTTTCACTCCTCGTCTGTTCTGTGTAGGAAGAGGTTAATATTCCCCCTGGTGTCAGCAGTGAGGGGGTTAATGGCTGATCGGTTGCTCGGGGCATCTCTCCCTTGTTACCCCCATCACACCCTCCGAGTGCCCCTCGTGCTGTATACTGGGTGACAGCGAGCTCCACTGCGCCCCAGAGAGGTGAACGGCGCCTCCTGGGGGAAGAGCATCATGGCGTCCTGAACCTATAGGTCCCTGTGCTTCACCCCGTCCTGTGCTGAGTCTATAGGTCCCTGTGCTTCACCCCATCCTGAGCGGAGTCTATAGGTCCCTGTGCTTCACCCCGTCCTGTGCTGAGTCTATAGGTCCCTGTGCTTCACCCTGTCCTGAGCGGAGTCTATAGGTCCCTGTGCCTCACCCCCATCCTGAGCGGAGTCTAGGTCCCTGTGACTTCACCCCGTCCTGAGCGGAGTCTATAGGTCCCTGTGCTTCACCCCATCCTGAGCGGATCTATAGTCCCTGTTCACCTCCGCCGGAGCTGCTGGGTCTTAGGTCAGCTGTGACTTCCACGTCTATCGGTCTGAGAGAGTGCGGGTATGTCTGTGCACAAGTAACTTGATTAGACGTTCCCCTGTGCGCGGTCACCCGGCTCCTTGAGCTGTCTATAGTACCTGTGTTACCCCGTTCCTTAGCGATCTATAGGTCCCTGTGCTTCACGCTACGACTCTGCATTGCAAGCTTCGAGGCGGATGAAAGCACAGGAGATCTTCTAGAATTCCAGCATTGGCTCCCCCATTGGGTGGCTTCACCACGTTCCTGTAGCTGCGACGATGAGATTAGGTCTCTTATTTGTTCACTCTCCCTCCTGGGAGCGGCTGTCTAATAGGGGACCAGCTGTGATTCAGCACAGCATCTGAGCGTGCGAAGTCTTCTTAGCGTATGCGTTCCCTAGTGTTCTCACCCCCAGTCACTTGAGCGGAAGGTTGTTGCTAATACACAGTGAACCATCGTATGTGTTATAGCGCCTGTCGGCTGAGCGGCTCAGGACAGGATGAAGCACGTAGTCTGATTACTGATAGGTTCGAGGGCTCAACCACTCTTGGCTTCACCCGTGTCCTAGTGAGCACGAGAAATTTCTTCAGTATCCTGTGCTCCTACCCCCTCGCTAGCTGAGCGAGCGAGTCGATGAGTAGTCTTTGTGTGAAGGTCTACATACGTTAGCTTCATGAGACATCATCGTCTGTAGTGCTACCTTGTGCGTTCAACCCGTGAATGTCCTCGAGCGGCTATATAGAGGTCCCTGTGCTTCATCCTTGTCTGTGCTAGAGTCTAATGACGGTACGCCTCGTAGGACTCTCATCTATCCCAATTCCTCAGACTATGACCGGAGTATCATACTGAGGTTCCCTGTGCTTACCCCTCCTGTTATAGGGGCTCTGTTGCTTTACCGCCTACCTGTGTGCTGAGTCTAATAGGCCCATCGGTCGCACTTACACCCTCTCTGATGAGCTGACCTTAATTAAGGTCCTCGTGCTTTCCCCGTCCGTGACGTTTCTATAGCGTTCACTGTGCTTCACCCCGTCCTGAGCGGGGTCTGTATAGGATTCCTACGTGCAGGGACTTCTCATATCGCACGTCTGCGCTGAGCTGCTTCAGTAGACTCGTTGTGAGTGAAAAGCACGGTAGGGCCTGGACTATATTCATCGCTGCATGTCTCACTTGTCGGGGCTCGAAGGCCGACAGGGAACACCTATAGACTTGCTCAGGACAGAATTAAGCAACAAGGACACGTTACCTATTAGCGTATTCTACGACCTGTCTGCCTCTCAGCACCCGTGCGGCTGTGAGCGAGCACAGAGATCAACTAGCTATCCCTACTCAGTGCTCCTTAGGACGCGGTCCGTAGTGAAAGCGACTAAGGACACGTTATCGACTTTTAAGGTCCTCTGCTGTGTACACTCCCGATCCTGGATGAAGTGAAGATTCTATCACGAGGGACTCTACTGTTATGCTCTCACAACGCCCTTGTCCTGAGAGGGACCAGTCTATACGGTTCCCTTGATAGTGCACTCACCGCGACCCATGAGTCCACTCATACTTGCTCGAGGTACCATAGTATGAATCCATTACGATGGCAATTCCATACCCATACGTCGTAGCGCATCCGCAGTCTAATAGGCCTCGCCCTGCTGCTCTTCAATCGATCGACTGAGCTGAAGGTGTTACATGCACATAGGTCCCTGGACTTCCACTCCACGTCTTAGATGCTCACGGGCTCGATTGCAGTTAAAGCATGAATGGAGAGGGCCACTGGTGGCATTCCCATTACTCAGACCTACTCGGCACCTAAGGAGACAGGGTGAGCACCAGTGACCTAGTAGACTCAGCACAGAGATGAGGATGACAGCACAGGGACCTATAGAGTCAAAGCTCAGAGCAGGAGGAGTTTTGAAGCACAGGGGACCTACTAGACTCAGTCAAGGACAGGCTTGAGCACTAGGGAACTATTAGACTCGAGCTCAGGACGGGTGAAAAGCACAGGCAACCGTAGTAGACTTCAGCTTCAATGAGAGGGGAGGTGGATCAGCACAGGCGCCCCTTATGAGACTCATCAGGACTGCTTCTGGATCCGGGTGACCGTCCAAGGACTATTTAGACTTCAGGCTGCATCGAACTTGAGTGGAGTCTATAGGGGTGGGATAGCCACCAGGGACCCTATAAGATGTCTCAGGCCTCAGCGACAAGAGTCGACAGTCACAGAGGTACCTCATTAGACTACCGCTGCCAGGACGGTGGTGAAAGCCAAGTATGCATATACGCCGTCGCTATTTATGGGACCTTTCATCCTTATCAGGCCTGATCGGCGAGTTTGAGCCACTCGGACCTATTAGAACTCAGCTTCAGGGCGACAAGGGGTTGAAGCACAGGACCTACTCAGAACTCCACATCAGCGGTCGTGGGAGTGTAGAAGCACAGTAGTCCTAGTTGCTTGGACTCAGCCCCACGCGGTGACACGCGTGGATGAGAGCACCAGCGACCTTAGTAGACTGCAGCTCAGCCCACGGCCTGGAGGAACAAGAGACCCTATATTGTCCTACAGGACTCCTAGCTCAAGAGCTCGCGGGCGTGGTGGAAGCCACCACGCCCAGTTTATGACTGACCGCTTCAGGAGCTGACGGTCTATAAGCTGTGTGAAAGCAGGGACTCCTATGACGTGTCAGCTCAGCTGAATGGGTTAGAAGCAGCAGCGGACCTTTAGACTCACCCAGACGGGCGTGAAGCACAGGGACCTACTACGACCGTTCAGCTGACACGCGTACAGGGTGAAGCTAATAGGACCTATAGAACTTTGGTCGCTCTAGAGTTGGCTTGTACAGCACACCAGCGGCACCTATTAGGACTCAGCTCAGAACCGGCTTTGAGCTGTGGATAGCACAGGACCTTAATATATAGCAGCTCATATGGGGAGAAGACAGTGACCTAGTAGTCTAACTCATTGACCCGTATTTAAAGCACAGGATTCTATGACTCCTCTCAGGACGCGGAGCGAGACCTTAAGTTTTGCTCAGGATTGGGTGAACTACAAGACTTAGCGCGCTTCAGGACGGGGTGAAGCCAGACGAATTAGTAGACGCCAGACCAGAGAAGACATAGCTATCAGGCTGGATTTGAACACCCAGACTAATAAGGTTCGGTCAGACAGGATTGAGCCACAGAAACTATAGGTTTCAGCTTCAGGGGACGGGGTGAAGCACCAGAGATCTTATAGCTTCAGCTTTCAGGATGAGAAAGCACACAGACCTCCATAGCTCACGCGGTCAGGACGCATCGTGCATCAGAGCGACAGTGAGAGCCTATGACTCAAGGTCAGGACGGGGTGGAGAGCCCAGGGACTTATAGACCTCAGCTCGGACGGGGTGAGCACATAGATGTCGTGCAGATTATTAGGTTCAGCTTTGCAGGTAGGGTGAATGTCACATGGACTTATGTAGCTTTTCATGCCTCAGGGAACCAGCCTGTACCAGTGCAGCTGACCGATAGATCTCTGGCTCTCATTCCTGTCCTATGTAGCCGAAGCCTAATCTATCTTCTGTTGCTTCAACGCACATCTTGAGCTGCAGAGTCTATGAGAATCTCTGCTGCTTAATCCTGGCGTGCAGAGTCATAGGCTGAACACAGGTGCACTGTCTGATTAGTACCATTCCCCTCGTGCGGAGACGAGAAGTGCAATGCACAGACTATAGACTCAGGTCTACTTCAAGTCCTGATGTGCTCGGATGATAATCAGACCCCCGGTAATGCCGTGTAGCACTACTGGACTCCCAGACTCCACGGCACCTGGCGGCTGTGACTAGTAACGGAATCCCTGTGGGCTCTTCCATATCGACTCACGCTGTCAGAACGGCTGTGAAAAGCAACCAGCAGGACCTATAAGATGTCACGCCTATATAATGGGGCAGAGGTCTCTAAAGACGACTAGGATTCCTCTAAATCCTAGTCGGTCATGAAAGTGTTCTAACTTCTAGATCCTGATATAATCACTGTTTCTCTCCTCGCCCATCATGAGTGAATCTATGGATAACACGCACAGAGGGATCTTCTCGCATCTTCCTGCTTCACCTCCACCTTCTGAGCTTAGAGCGCGGGGAAGGAAGACCAATTTAGTAGGTCTTCCTAATAAGGGCCCTTGCTCACCGCCATCGAGTTGGAAGCACCAAGCGGACTAGAGACTCTAGAGCGGCCGTCAGTCGGTGAACGGTAGCGGTCCCTAATGCGTTCAATTACCACCATTCCTGGGAGCTGCCTATCGCGCAAAGTCATATACAAGATCCGCTGTGCTTCATCCCGTCCTGAGCTGAGTCTATAGGTCCCTGTGCTTCACCCTGTCCTGAGCTAAGTCTATAGGTCCTTGTGCTTCATCCTGTCCTGAGCAGAGTCTATAGGTCCCTGTGCTTCACCCCGTCCTGAGCTGAACCTATATGTCCCTGTGCTTCACCCCGTCCTGAGCTGAGTCTATAAGTCCCTGTGCTTCACCCCGTCCTGACCTGAGTCTATAGGTCCCTGTGCTTCACCCCGTCCTGAGCTGAGTCTATAGGTCCTTGTGCTTCATCCCATCCTGAGCTGAGCCTATAGATCTCTGTGCTTCACCCCGTCCTGAGCTGAACCTATAGATCTCTGTGCTTCATCCTGTCCTGAGCCGAACCTATAGATCTCTGTGCTTCACCCCATCCTGAGCTGAGTCTATAGATCTCTGTGCTTCATCCTGTCCTTGCAGAGTCTATAGGTCCCTGTGATTCACCCCGTCCTGAGCGGAGTCTATAAGTCCTTGTGCTTCACCCCATCCTGAGCCAAACCTATAGGTCCTTCTGCTTCACCCTGTCCTGAGCGGAGTCTATAGATCTCTGTGCTTTATCCTCGGTCATGAGTTAGACCTATAGGTCCCTGTTCTTCTCCCCATCATGAGCTGAATCTATAGGTCCTTGTGCTTCACCCCGTTCTGAGCTGAGTCTATAGGTCCCTGTGCTTCACCCCATCCTGAGCGGAGTCTATAGGTCCCTATGCTTCACCCCGTCCTGAGCTGAGTCTATAGGTCCCTGTGCTTCACCCCGTCCTGGGCTGAGTCTATAGGTCCCTGTGCTTCACCTCATCCTGAGCTGAGTCTATAGGTCCCTGTGCTTCACCCCGTCCTGAGCGGAGTCTATAGGTCCCTGTGCTTCACCCCGTCCTGAGCTGAGTCTATAGGTCCCTGTGCTTCACCCCGTCCTGAGCTGAGTCTATAGGTCCCTGTGCTTCACCCTGTCCTGAGCTGAGTCTATAGGTAACTGTGCTTCACCCCGTCCTGAGCTGAGTCTATAGGTCCCTGTGCTTCACCCTGTCCTGAGCTGAGTCTATAGGTCCCTGTGCTTCACCCGTCCTGAGCTGAGTCTATAGGTCCCTGTGCTTCACCCCGTCCTGAGCGGAGTCTATAGGTCCCTGTGCTTCACCCTGTCCTGAGCTGAGTCTATAGGTCCCTGTGCTTCACCCCGTTCTGAGCTGAGTCTATAGGTCCCTGTGCTTCACCCATCCTGAGCTGAGTCTATAGGTCCCTGTGCTTCACCCCCTCCTGAGCTGAGTCTATAGGTCCCTGTGCTTCACCCCGTCCTGAGCTGAGTCTATAGGTCCCTGTGCTTCACCCTGTCCTGAGCTGAGTCTATAGGTCCCTGTGCTTCACCCCGTCCTGAGCTGACTCTATAGGTCCCTGTGCTTCATCCCATCCTGTGCTGAGTCTATAGGTCCCTGTGCTTCACCCTGTCCTGTGCGGAGTCTATAGGTCCCTGTGCTTCATCCTGTCCTGAGCGGAGTCTATAGGTCCCTGTGCTTCATCCTGTCCTGAGCGGAGTCTATAGGTCCCTGTGCTTCATCCTGTCCTGAGCTGAGTCTATAGGTCCCTGTGCTTCACCCCGTCCTGAGCTGAGTCTATAGGTCCCTGTGCTTCATCCTGTCCTGAGCTGAGTCTATAGGTCCTTGTGCTTCATCCCGTCCTGAGCTGAGTCTATAGGTCCCTGTGCTTCACCCCGTCCTGAGCTGAGTCTATAGGTCCTTGTGCTTCATCCTGTCCTGAGCAGAGTCTATAGGTCCCTGTGCTTCACCCCGTCCTGAGCTGAACCTATATGTCCCTGTGCTTCACCCCGTCCTGAGCTGAGTCTATAAGTCCCTGTGCTTCACCCCGTCCTGAGCTGAGTCTATAGGTCCCTGTGCTTCACCCCGTCCTGAGCTGAGTCCTATAGATCTCTGTGCTTCATCCCATCCTGAGCTGAGCCTATAGATCTCTGTGCTTCACCCCGTCCTGAGCTGAGTCTATAGGTCCTTGTGCTTCATCCCGTCCTGAGCTGAGCCTATAGATCTCTGTGCTTCATCCTGTCCTGAGCCGAACCTATAGATCTCTGTGCTTCATCCTGTCCTGAGCCGAACCTATAGATCTCTGTGCTTCACCCCGTCCTGAGCTGAACCTATAGATCTCTGAGCTTCATCCTGTCCTGAGCCGAACCTATAGATCTCTGTGCTTCACCCCATCCTGAGCTGAGTCTATAGATCTCTGTGCTTCATCCTGTCCTTGCAGAGTCTATAGGTCCCTGTGATTCACCCCGTCCTGAGCGGAGTCTATAAGTCCTTGTGCTTCACCCCATCCTGAGCCAAACCTATAGGTCCTTCTGCTTCACCCTGTCCTGGGCTGAGTCTATAGATCTCTGTGCTTTATTCTCAGTCATGAGTTAGACCTATAGGTCCCTGTTCTTCTCCCCATCATGAGCTGAATCTATATCTCCTTGTGCTTTACCCCATCACGGGCTGGACCTATAGGACCTTGTTCTTCAACCCTCAGTCATGTGCTGGACCTATAGGTCCCTGTGCTTCACCCAGTCCTGGGCTTAATCTATAGGACCTTGTTCTTTACCCCATCACGGGCTGGACCTATAGGTACTTGTTCTTTACCCCATCATGGGCTGGACCTATAGGTACTTGTTCTTTACCCCATCATGGGCTGGACCTATAGGACCTTGTTCTTTACCCCATCACGGGCTGGACCTATAGGACCTTGTTCTTTACCCCATCACGGGCTGGACCTATAGGACCTTGTTCTTTATCCCCCGTCATGAGCTGAAGGTCTTTGTCTCAGTTTGTGTCCCAGCACTGACGTTAGTTCCCTTGTCTCTTGCAGGTGGAGAGTAACATGGACCTGGTGGCTGAGGTCGCGGTGAAGGTTTGCCGGACGATGCATCTAGCAGAAGCGGGCGTCTGTCAGCAGGTGGTGCAGCTCTTTAAGAGGGAAGTAATCACTTCCTGGGTGCTGTCGGTGCTGCGCCCCTCAGAGATCTGTGGGCTTCTCCTGGGCACAGACTGTGGACACTGGGACATCGGTTCAGACTGGAATATTACCCTCCCACCTGTGCCCAAACCTCCGGTTCTCCCCCCTGTGCCACCTCAGCCGGGGGTCCCCGTCTCCCGAGTGCTGTTCCTCACAGACATTCACTGGGACCACAGCTATTCCCCTGGGGCCCCTGCCATCTGCAAGGAGCCCCTGTGCTGCCGCAACCATTCCACAGCGACGGGTCAGATTCCCTCGGGATACTGGGGGGAGTACGGCATCTGCGACCTCCCACTACACACCATCGAGTCTCTCCTCCGGCACGTGGCCACCAGTGGACGGTTTGACCGGGTGTACTGGACGGGTGATATACCCGCTCACAACGTGTGGGAGCAGAACCGGGCACAGCAGCTGGACGCCCTCAGTACCATCACCCGCCTCATTCGGAAGTATCTGGGTCCAGTACCCGTATACCCGGCTGTGGGAAACCACGAGAGCGCCCCCGTCAACAGCTTCCCACCCCCCTCTATTTCCGGGAACCTTTCCTCCAGCTGGCTCTACCACGCCATGGCACAGGAATGGGAAGGTTGGCTGCCAGTCCCAGCGCTGGAGACCCTCAGGTGAGCCCGCGGGCACCTACCTACCCTTCATGTGTTATCCATGAGACCTCCCTCACCCACTGTCTCCCTGTTACAGGAAGGCTGGCTTCTACACCGCCAGGATAGCGCCAGGCCTGCGCCTGGTATCGCTCAATATGAACTTCTGTGCCATGGAGAACTTCTGGCTCATGATCAATTATACGGACCCCGCAGGACAACTGCAGTGGTTGGTAGGGGTCCTGCAGGAGGCCGAGAACAACCACGAGAAGGTGAGGACGGGAAAAGAAGCATGTCACCCCCGGTCAGCCAGACACATTATAGCGTCATAGATATAATACCGCCATACCTAACCCAGATAACAGCGCCCACATAACACAGTGCCATACGTGACTATTATAATACTGCCCTATAACAGCCCCATAGATGTAATAAAGGTATAATACTGCCATATAACAGCCCCATAGATGTAATAGAGGTATAATACTGCCATATAACAGCCCCATAGATGTAATAGAGGTATAATACTGCCATATAACAGCCCCATAGATGTAATAAAGGTATAATACTCCCATATAACAGCCCCATAGATGTAATAGTGGTATAATACTCCCATATAACAGCCCCATAGATGTAATAGAGGTATAATACTCCCATATAACAGCCCCATAGATGTAATAAAGGTATAATACTGCCATATAACAGCCCCATAGATGTAATAGAGGTATAATACTGCCATATAACAGCCCCATAGATGTAATAGAGGTATAATACTGCCATATAACAGCCCCATAGATGTAATAAAGGTATAATACTCCCATATAACAGCCCCATAGATGTAATAGTGGTATAATACTCCCATATAACAGCCCCATAGATGTAATAGAGGTATAATACTCCCATATAACAGCCCCATAGATGTCATAGAGGTATAATACTGCCCTATAACAGCCCCATAGATGTAATAGAGGTATAATACTGCCCTATAACAGCCCCATAGATGTAATAGAGGTATAATACTGCCCTATAACAGCCCCATAGATGTCATAGAGGTATAATACTCCCATATAACAGCCCCATAGATGTAATAGAGGTATAATACTGCCCTATAACAGCCCCATAGATGTCATAGAGGTATAATACTCCCATATAACAGCCCCATAGATGTAATAGAGGTATAATACTCCCATATAACAGCCCCATAGATGTAATATGGTATAATACTCCCATATAACAGCCCCATAGATGTAATAGAGGTATAATACTTCCCATATAACAGCCCCATAGATGTAATAAAGGTATAATACTCCCATATAACAGCCCCATAGATGTAATAGAGGTATAATACTCCCATATAACAGCCCCATAGATGTAATAGAGTATAATACTGCCATATAACAGCCCCATAGATGTAATAGAGTATAATACTGCCATATAACAGCCCCATAGATGTAATAGAGGTATAATACTCCCATAGATACATAATAACGCCCCATAGATGTAATAGAGGTATAATACTCCCATATAACAGCCCCATAGATGTAATAGAGGTATAATACTCCATATAACATATAACAGCCCCATAGATGTCATAGAGGTATAATACTGCCCATATAACAGCCCCATAGATGTAATAGAGGTATAATATACTGCCCCTTATAACAGCCCCATATAACAGATGTAATAGAGGTATAATACTCCCATATAACAGCCCCATACAGCCCATAGATGTCAATAGAGGTATAATACTCCCATATAACAGCCCCATAGATGTAATAGAGGTATAATACTGCCCTATAACAGCCCCATAGATGTATAGAGGTATAATACTCCATATAACAGCCCCATAGATGTAATAGAGGTATAATACTCCTATATAACAGCCCCTTAGATGTAATAGTGGTATAATACTCCCATAGAACAGCCCCATAGATGTAATAGAGGTAATAATACTCCCATATAACAGCCCATAGATGTAATAGTAGAGGTATAATACTCCCATATAACAGCCCCATAGATGTAATAGAGGTATAATAATACTCCCATATAACAGCCCCATAGATGTAATAGTATAATACTGCCATATAATAATATACTCCCCATATATCAGCCCCATAGATGTAATAGAGGTATAATACTGCCCATATAACAGCCCCATAGATGTAATAGAGGTATAATACTCCCATATAACAGCCCCATAGATGTAAATAGAGGTATAATATATACTCCCATATAACAGCCCATAGATGTAATAGATATAATACTCCATATAACAGCCCCATAGATAATAGAGGTATAATACTCCCATATAACAGCCCCATAGATAATAGATAATAGGTATAATACTCCCATATAACAGCCCCATAGATGTAATAGAGGTATAATACTCCCATATAACAGCCCCATAGATGTAATAGAGGTATAATACTCCCATATTAACAGCCCCATAATGAATGTAATAGAGGTATAATACTCCATATATAACAGCCCTAGATAGTAATAGTGGTATAATACTCCCATTATAAAGCCCCATAGATGTAATAGAGGTGTATAATACTCCCATATAACAGCCCCATAGATGTAATAGAGGTATAATACTCCCATATAACAGCCCCATAGATGTAATAGAGGTATAATACTCCCAATATAACAGCCCCCATAGATGTAATAGAGGTATAATACTCCCATATAACAGCCCCCATAGATGTAAATAGAGGTATAATACTCCCATATAACTATATAAACAGCCCCATAGATGTAATAGAGGTATAATACTCCCATATAACAGCCCCATAGATGTAATAGAGGTATAATACTCCCATATAACAGCCCCATAGATGTAATAGAGATATAATACTCCCATATAACAGCCCCATAGATGTAATAGAGGTATAATACTCCCATATAACAGCCCCATAGATGTAATAAGGTATAATACTGCCATATAACAGCCCCATAGATGTAATAGAGGTATAATACCCCTATAAGCCCCATAGATGTAATAGAGGTATAATACTCCCATATAACAGCCCCATAGATGTAATAGAGGTATAATACTCCCATATAACAGCCCCATAGATGTAATAGAGGTATAATACTCCCATATAACAGCCCCATAGATGTAATAGAGGTATAATACTCCCATATAACAGCCCCATAGATGTAATAGAGGTATAATACTCCCATATAACAGCCCCATAGATGTAATAGAGGTATAATACTCCCATATAACAGCCCCATAGATGTAATAGAGGTATAATACTCCCAATATAACAGCCCCATAGATGTAATAGAGGTATAATACTCCCATATAACAGCCCATAGATGTAATAGAGGTATAATACTCCCCATATAACAGCCCATAGATGTAATAGAGGATAATACTCCCATATAACAGCCCCATAGATGTAATAGAGGTATAATACTCCCATATAACAGCCCCATAGATGTAATAGAGGTATAATACTCCCATATAACAGCCCCATAGATGTAATAGAGGTATAATACTCCCATATAAACAGCCCATAGATGTAATAGAGGTATAATACTCCCATATAACAGCCCCCATAGATGTAATAGAGGTATAATACTCCCATATAACAGCCCGCATAGATGTAATAGAGGAATAATACTGCCATATAAAACCAAGCCCCCATAGATGTAATAGAGGTATAATATCCATATAACAGCCCCATAGATGTAATAGAGGTATAATACTCCCATATAACAGCCCCATAGATGTAATAGTGGTAAATACTCCATATAACAGCCCCATAGATGTAATAGAGGTATAATACTCCCATATAAAAGCCCCATAGATGTAATAGAGGTATATACTCCCATATAACAGCCCCATAGATGTAATAGAGGATATAATACTCCCATTATAACAGCCCATAGATTGTAATAGAGGTATAATACTCCATATAACAGCCCATAGATGTAAGAGGTATAATACTCCCATATAACAGCCCCATAGATGTATAGAGGTATAATACTCCCATATAACAGCCCCCATAGATGTAATAGAGTATAATACTCCATATAACAGCCCATAGATGTAATAGAGGTATAATACTCCCATATAACATATACAGCCCCATAGATGTAATAGAGGTATAATATACTCCCCATATAACAGCCCCATAGATGTAATAGAGGTATAATACTCCCATATAACAGCCCCATAGATGTAATAGAGGTATAATACTCCCATATAACAGCCCCATAGATGTAATAGAGGTATAATACTGCCATATAACAGCCCCATAGATGTAATAGAGGTATAATACTCCCATATAACAGCCCCATAGATGTAATAGAGGTATAATACTGCCATATAACAGCCCCATAGATGTAATAGAGGTATAATACTCCCATATAACAGCCCCATAGATGTAATAGTGGTATAATACTCCCATATAACAGCCCCATAGATGTAATAGTGATATAATACCCCCATATAACAGCCCCATAGATATAATAGTGGTATAATACTCCCATATAACAGCCCCATAGATGTAATAGTGGTATAATACTCCCATATAACAGCCCCATAGATGTAATAGAGGTATAATACTCCTATATAACAGCCTCATAGATGTAATAAGGGTATAATAATCCCAGGGCCCCCGGCGTTTAGGCCGTGTGCAGGAAGGAAGAGAATCTGCAGGGTACCGCACAGGAGCAGACTTGGGGTTGTTGATTCGGTATAACTAGAGTGTCAGCTCTGTGGGTGACTGTACACTGCTGACGGTATCTTCCCATTGACAGGTGCACATCATCGGTCACATCCCGCCGGGGCACTGCCTGAAGAGCTGGAGCTGGAATTACTACCGGATCGTTAACAGGTGGGCCCCGCGGTCTGTGCCCTCCGGGGGTTTAAGGGGGAGGGATAGCGGTGGATTAATCTGCGGCACCGCCCCCCCGCCCGCGCTCCATCCTCAGATAGAGAATATATCACCGCGGTGTACCCCGGTCCAGCACCTGCCGTGTAATACTGACCGACCCCGTCAGCCGTCAGGTGACCTACGACCTGACACTGGTTAATAGCAAGGGGTCAGCTATAAGTGAGTGCTTGGGGGAGGGATATAACCACTCAGGGCCCCGCCCCCGCTTACATCACTGAGGGTACATTGATGGAAGGGACATCTGTTGTGGCCAGGATCGCAGTTTATCAGTGATCGCATAGAAATGACCGTGGTCACAGAACATGTCATCTATGGGATCACGGATAAACTGCGCTCCTTTTACCGGAGTCGCCATACCTTCATTCTCTTGTCCTTTGTTGTTCCTGTCCCCTGTATATCATGTCCGGTGGCCCCTGAGGGTCCGTCTGATGATGGTGGCTATATAACAGGGCAGGTAGAGGACCACTACCCCCCTCAGGCTCCTCCTCTGGTAACCGCCCTCGCACTTCCTCTGCCGCAGGTACGAGGGCACCATCGCTGCTCAGTTCTTTGGACACACGCACCTGGATGAGTTCGAGATCTTCTATGATGAGGAGACGCTGTCCCGGCCGCTGTCTGTAGCCTTCATCGCACCCAGTGTCACCACCTTCATCGGCCTGAACCCAGGTAACCACAACCCCCACCATCCTTACCCGCTGCGTGAAATACACAGTGACTACTTCTCACACTCTGGAAAAATATCTGGAAAAAAATTCTCCACCCACATGACCACCACCTACTCCCCAGCCTGACCATCACCTACTCCCCAGCCTGACCATCACCTACTCCTCCGTCTGACCAGCCCCTTCTCCACCCGCCTGACTACCACCTACTCCTCCGTCTGACCATCACCTACTCCTCCGTCTGACCAGCCCTTTCTCAACCACCTGACCACCACCTACTCCCTCACATGACCAGCCCTTTCTCAACCACCTGACCACCACCTACTCCCTCACATGACCAGCCCCTTCTCCTCCCATCTGACCAGCCCCTTCTCCACCTGCCTGACCACCACCTACTTGCCTCATCTGACCACCACTTGTACCACCGTCTGACCAACCTTTTCTCTACCACCTGACCAGCCCCTTTTCCAACAACCTGACCACCCCTTCTCCACCCACTTGACCACCACCTACTCCCCCAGTCTGACCAGCTTCTTCGCCACTTACCTGACCGCCATCTACTCCCCCACCTGACCAGGTTCTTCGCCACTTACCTGACCACCACCTACTCCCCCACCTGACCAGGTTCTTCTCCACGTACCTGACCGCCATCTACTCCCCCGCTGTCCACCACCTTCTCCCCACCCACTTCCTGCTGTTGGAGAAAGACCTGGTTCCCGGTAACCAGAGGTACTGGTCACAATCAATATGGCTGCCATTATAGTATCTGTAAGTGTCCAGCTTACCTCTCAGACTGACCTAGCAGTGTGGAATGGATGGGATGTGCCACCTGCACTGTTCTGGATGTAATGGCGGCCATATTAGTTGTCACCCAGCTTTTCCAAAAGCAGCTGAACGTATATATTGGTATATTTAGTGACGTGTCACAAGATGATATCAGGACACCAGGAGCGTTGTGGGTAGACACATAACTGCAGGACTGGAGCTGAAGAAGGGGATTGACCTGTTCTCCGGCCATGTTTACTTCTTGAGTTACAGACTACACATTGTATTCTGGAGGTGACCATCATGGAATCCCCTCTTTTCCCATATCCACATTGTCTTCTCTACCTCATGTGTGTTCGGTGGTGGACCTCACATACGTTGTCTTCTCCTCCAGGCTTTCGTGTGTACCACGTGGATGGTGAGTACCCTGACAGCTCCCACATGGTGTTAGACCATGAGACGTATATACTGAACCTGACGCAAGCCAACAAGGAGCCGAACAAGCCCCCGACCTGGAGCCTCCTGTACAGTGCACTCAGCACCTACGGGATGAAATCTGCTTATCCATCTGACTGGGACCAGCTGGTACAGAGGTTTCTCCAGGATGATCGACTGTTCCAGACCTTCTGGTTTCTTCACCACAAGGGCCACGTGGACGAGGTCTGCCAGGACATCTGTAAGACAAGCCTTCTATGTGCCCTGCGTACAGGGAGGTCCCATGACCTGCAGCTGTGTAAAGATCTGGACTTCCATGGAAAACCGGCCCAGAAAAGGAAATCTCTCTGCTGAACGGTCACTTTATCCTTTCAGAGTCTCCTCTGATGCCCTGCTCCTCAATGGAGAATAATAGACAAGGAATTCTGAATTATTAATTTATTGCCTTGAGAAATCTGCTTTATAATGGAGAATGGAGCCCTGGAATATGCTGGACAAAGAGCGGGACTGCGGCGAGGTCTGAGCGTATCTCAGGAGGCTTCATGGACAACCTCAGATTGTGAGGACACATCAGTGGAGCTCTTGATAGGCTGAGTCTCCAGGTGGATGGGATCACCTCGGGGGGAACCATTGTATTCTATGCTAAAGAGTATTAAACACTATGGGGGAGATTTATCAAACTGGTTTAAAGTAGAACTGACTCAGTCGCCCATAGCAACCAATCAGAATCCACCTTTCATCTTCCAAAGGAGCTGACCAAAATGAAAGCTGGAATCTGATTGGTTGCTGTGGGCAACTAAACCAGTTCTACTTTACACCAGTTTGATAAATCTCCCCCGCCGCTCGCCCTGTATCAGTATGGACACCTACCTACCAGACTACCTGCTCAGCACTGCACACCCCCCAACTGGGAAAATCCCTGAAGACTGGGACACCTTAGGTTACATCTGCGGCACGCCTTATCTGCCAGCCTGATCCGGAACAGATTCAGTGGTTTTGTCGAAACCCGGAGCTGGATCACTGCTGGGCCCCATTATAGTCAATGGGGATCCGGCAGTGCCCGATCCAGCGAAATCCGGCAGGCTGCCTTATATGTGAACTTACCCTAACCAACCTTGTCCTTCTATACACCCCAAGCTACCATTTCCTCCCCCACCAGTAGACCAACCCAACATCCCACTAGACCATCCAATGATTGTAATCTGCATTTCCCATCCCCCCCCCACCAGCACAGACCCCGCCTGATGTCACCCTGTCCTGCAGACACTAACCTGCTCATTACACCCCCCAGTACAGACCCCGCCTGACCTCACCCTGTCCTGCAGACACTAACCTGCTCATTACACCCCCCCCAGTACAGACCCCGCCTGACCTCACCCTGTCCTGCAGACACTAACCTGCTCATTACACACCCCGCTTCCCCCAGTACAGACCCCGCCTGACCCCACCCTGTCCTGCAGACTCCAGCCCACTATTGCTAACCCTCCCCCACTAGCCAACTGGTCCCTAAACACATCACAAGTTCACGGCGCCCTCCAGCCCTGCGACTCTCACCCCACATTCCTCCGCACCCACGCCCCGTGTAAGCATTTGAACTTTTTGTAAATGAGGAATCAGGAAAAGCTTCTGTCAGATCCCTCTCCGAATATCTAATGTCAGCGAAGAGCTTCTCACTTCAGAGGTCCTTCATGTCCCTAAATCATAGGCTGGACATAAACATTACACTGCTGCGGGGCGAGAGCTACAGCATGTCTCCCTATACACCTGCATGCTCATCTCGACCGGGGGTGCATGTGTCCTCAATACAGAAGAGTCTAGGTCCAGACCCCCTCCTGTCCTTCTCCAGACCCCTCAATCCACCCTTCAGACTCCTCCATCCTACTCTAGACTCCTCTGTCCTCCTCCAGACTCCTCTGTCCTCCTCCAGACCCCTCTGTCATCCTACAGACCCCTCTGTTCTCCTCCAGACCCCTCTGTCCTCCTCCAGACCCCTCTGTCCCCCTCCAGACCCCTCTGTCCCTCTCCAGACCCCTCTGTCCTCCTCCAGACTCCTCTGTCCTCCTCCAGACCCCTCCAGATCCCTCTGTCCTCCTCCAGACCCATCTGTCCCATCCTCCAGACCCCTCTGTCCTCCTCCAGACCCCTCTGTCCTCCTCCAGACCCCTCTGTCCCCCTCCAGACCCCTCTGTCCTCCTCCAGACCCCTCTGTCCCCCTCCAGACCCCTCTGTCCTCCTCCAGACTCCTCTGTCCTCCTACAGACTCCTCTGTCCTCCTCCAGACCCCTCTGTCCTCCTCCAGACCCCTCTGTTCCCCTCCAGATCCCTCTGTCCTCCTCCAGACCCATCTGTCCCCTCCTCAGATCCCTCTGTCCTCCTCCAGACCCATCTGTCCCATCCTCCAGACCCCTCTGTCCTCCTCCAGACCCCTTTGTCCTCCTCCAGACCCCTCTGTCCCCCTCCAGACCCCTCTGTCCTCCTCCAGACCCCTCTGTCCCATCCTCCAGACCCCTCTGTCCTCCTCCAGACCCCTCTGTCCTCCTCCAGACCCCTCTGTCCCCCTCCAGACCCCTCTGTCCTCCTCCAGACCCCTCTGTCCCCCTCCAGACCCCTCTGTCCTCCTCCAGACCCCTCTGTCCTACTCCAGACCCCCCTGTTCCCCTCCAGATCCCTCTGTCCTCCTCCAGACCCATCTGTCCCATCCTCCAGACCCCTCTGTCCTCCTCCAGACCCCTCTGTCCCCCTCCAGACCCCTCTGTCCTCCTCCAGACCCCTCTGTCCTCCTCCAGACTCCTCTGTCCTCCTCCAGACCCCTCTGTCATCCTCCAGACCCCTCTGTCCCCCTCCAGACCCCTCTGTTCTCCTCCAGACCCCTCTGTCCTCCTCCAGACTCCTCTGTCCTCCTCCAGACCCCTCTGTCATCCTCCAGACCCCTCTGTTCTCCTCCAGACCCCTCTGTCCTCCTCCAGACCCCTCTGTCCCCCTCCAGACCCCTCTGTCCTCCTCCAGACTCCTCTGTCCTCCTACAGACTCCTCTGTCCTCCTCCAGACCCCTCTGTCCTCCTCCAGACCCCTCTGTCCTCCTCCAGACCCCTCTGTTCCCCTCCAGATCCCTCTGTCCTCCTCCAGACCCATCTGTCCCCTCCTCCAGACCCCTCTGTCCTCCTCCAGACCCCTCTGTCCTCCTCCAGACCCCTCTGTCCCCCTCCAGACCCCTCTGTCCTCCTCCAGACTCCTCTGTCCTCCTCCAGACTCCTCTGTCCTCCTCCAGACCCCTCTGTCATCCTCCAGACCCCTCTGTTCTCCTCCAGACCCCTCTGTCCTCCTCCAGACCCCTCTGTCCCCCTCCAGACCCCTCTGTCCTCCTCCAGACTCCTCTGTCCTCCTACATACTCCTCTGTCCTCCTCCAGACCCCTCTGTCCTCCTCCAGACCCCTCCGTCCCCCTCCAGATCCCTCTGTCCCCCTCCAGACCCCTCCGTCCTCCTCCATTCCCCTCCATCCTCCTCTTGACCCTCTGTCCCATCCTCCAGACCCCTCTGTCCTCCTCCAGACCCCTCTGTCCTTCCCCAGACTCCTCTGTCCTCCTCCAGACCCCTCTGTCCTCCTCCAGACCCCTCTGTCCTCCTCCAGACCCCTCTGTCCCCCTCCAGACTCCTCTGTCCCCCTCCAGACTCCTCTGTCCTCCTCCAGACCCCTCTGTCCTCCTCCAGACCCCTCTGTCCTCCTCCAGACTCCTCTGTCCTCCTCCAGACCCCTCTACCTACTCCAGACTCCTCTGTCCTCCTCCAGACCCCTCTGTCCTCCTCCAGACTCCTCTGTCCTCCTCCAGACTCCTCTGTCCTCCTCCAGACTCCTCTGTCCTCCTCCAGACCCCTCTGTCCTCCTCCAGACCCCTCTGTCCTCCTCCAGACTCCTCTGTCCCCCTCCAGACCCCCCGTCCTCCTCCATTCCCCTCCGTCCTCCTCTTGACCCTCAGTCCCCTCCTCCAGACCCCTCTGTCCTCCTCCAGACTCCTCTGTCCCCCTCCAGACCCCCCGTCCTCCTCCATTCCTTTCCGTCCTCCTCCTGACCCTTAGTCCCCTCCTCCAGACCCCTCTGTCCTCCTCCAGACTCCTCTGTCCCCCCATCGATGGTGTCTGACCAGCCTTAAGCTGCAGTAGTGGATTAGAATAACATGGCTGCTTTCTTCCATACTTGGCGCCACCTTTGTCCACTGGTTGTGTGTGGTATTGCAACCAAATTCATAATTATGTCTCCCCTGACATTGACTATTTCCATGCCACGTGTCCCTCCCGCTCCTCAGCAGCTCACAATCCACAGTTGGGGGGCGCACATTGGGGGCTTTTAAAGAGGTCACAATGATCCATAAATCATCAGGTGTGATCAGTGTCCAAAGCCAATAAGAAGCGCAGAGATAAGCGGAAACCTGCAGCCGCGGAGCCAGACTTCACCAATCTGTGATCTGCAGCCGCGGAGCCAGACTTCACCAATCTGTGATCTGCAGCCGCGGAGCCAGACTTCACCAATCTGTGATCTGCAGCCGCGGAGTCAGACCTCACCAATCTGTGATCTGCAGCCGCGGAGCCAGACCTCACCAATCTGTGATCTGCAGCCGCGGAGCCAGACTTCACCAATCTGTGATCTGCAGCCGCGGAGCCAGACTTCACCAATCTGTGATCTGCAGCCGCAGAGCCAGACTTCACCAATCTGTGATCTGCAGCCGCGGAGTCAGACCTCACCAATCTGTAATCTGCAGCCGCGGAGCCAGACTTCACCAATCTGTGATCTGCAGCCGCGGAGTCAGACCTCACCAATCTGTAATCTGCAGCCGCGGAGCCAGACCTCACCAATCTGTGATCTGCAGCCGCGGAGCCAGACTTCACCAATCTGTGATCTGCAGCCGCGGAGCCAGACTTCACCAATCTGTGATCTGCAGCCGCGGAGCCAGACTTCACCAATCTGTGATCTGCAGCCGCGGAGCCAGACTTCACCAATCTGTGATCTGCAGCTATGGAGCCAGACCTCACCAATCTGTGATCTGCAGCCGCGGAGTCAGACCTCACCAATCTGTGATCTGCAGCCGCGGAGTCAGACCTCACCAATCTGTGATCTGCAGCCGCGGAGTCAGACCTCACCAATCTGTGATCTGCAGCCGCGGAGCCAGACCTCACCAATCTGTGATCTGCAGCCGCGGAGCCAGACTTCACCAATCTGTGATCTGCAGCCGCGGAGCCAGACTTCACCAATCTGTGATCTGCAGCTATGGAGCCAGACCTCACCAATCTGTGATCTGCAGCCGCGGAGTCAGACCTCACCAATCTGTGATCTGCAGCCGCGGAGTCAGACCTCACCAATCTGTCATCTGCAGCCGCGGAGCCAGACCTCACCAATCTGTGATCTGCAGCCGCGGAGCCAGACTTCACCAATCTGTGATCTGCAGCCGTGAGCAATAATGATTGTACAATCAGATTGTGTGCAATTTGTTCTAATACGTTCTAATAGACTGGAAATATTTCAAAAAGACTGTTATCAGAACTGTGTGTGAAAACCTGTTCCCCCATACCAAGTGTCACAGTCATTAGTGTCCCCCCATCACCGTATGTCACAGTCATTAGTGTCCCCCCATCACCGTGTGTCACAGTCATTAGTGTCCCCCCATCACCGTGTGTCACAGTCATTAGTGTCCCCCATCACCGTGTGTCACAGTCATTAGTGTCCCCCCATCCACGTGTGTCACAGTCATTAATGTCCCCCATCACCGTGTGTCACAGTCATTAGTGTCCCTCATTTCCCCATGTGTCACAGTCATTAGTGTCCCCATAACACATCTCCTGAACCTGTATTATTCTCCAGAGCTGCAATCAGAATTCTGCTCATTGTTAGTGGAAATTATCATGTTACGCACGCCGCAGTCAGGTCATCGATGGGGAGCCGGGAGTGGGGACTTCTGGCAGATTTGGTGAGACTGATGTTTAGTCGCCAGTCTTACGGTGTGGTGAGCAGTATCGGGGGGTAAGTTCTGCAGTCGGTTTCAGTCGCATTTACGTATTTTACCACAAATGTATTAAACGGTGCTAAATTTGCAGCATCATAAAAGCACTTTGTCTAGAGACACAGCTCCAGTTTTTTATGTGGTGCTCCTACAGTACAGCAGTGTGACCTGGGACGTTTCAGCCTAACCTGCAGGAACTTCTTCAGCCACAGCCTGCAGCAGCATGGGGAAGAGGCAGCAGCATGCAGGGAGGAGGGAAGAGGCAGCAGCGTGCAGAGAAGGGGCAGCAGCATGCAGGGAGGAGGGAAGAGGCAGCAGCATGTAGAGAAGAGGCAGCAGCATGCAGGGAGGAGGGAAGAGGCAGGAACATGCAGGGAGGAGGGAAGAGGCAGCAGCATGCAGGGAAGGGGAAGAGGCAGCAGCAAGCAGGGAGGAGGGAAGAGGCAGCAGCATGCAGGGAGGAGGGAAGAAGCAGCAGCATGTAGAGAAGGGGAAGAGGCAGCAGCATGTAGAGAAGGGGAAGAGGCAGCAGCATGCAGGGAGGAGGGAAGAGGCAGCAGCATGCAGAGAAGAGGAAGAGGCAGCAGCATGCAGGGAGGAGGGAAGAGGCAGCAGCATGCAGGGAGGAGGGAAGAGGCAGCAGCATGTAGAGAAGGGGAAGAGGCAGCAGCATGCAGGGAGGAGGCAGCAGCATGCAGAGAAGGGGAAGGGGCAGCAGCATGCAGGGAGGAGGGAAGAGGGCAGCAGCATGTAGAGAAGGGGAAGGGGCAGCAGCATGCAGGGAGGAGGGAAGAGGCAGCAGCATGTAGAGAAGGGGAAGAGGGCAGCAGCATGCAGGGAGGAGGGAAGAGGCAGCAGCATGCAGGGAGGAGGGAAGAGGCAGCAGCATGCAGAGAAGGGGAAGAGGAAGAGGCAGCAGCATGCAGGGAGGAGGGAAGAGGCAGCAGCGTGCAGAGAAGGGGCAGCAGCATGCAGGGAGGAGGGAAGAGGCAGCAGCATGTAGAGAAGAGGCAGCAGCATGCAGGGAGGAGGGAAGAGGCAGGAACATGCAGGGAGGAGGGAAAGAGCAGCAGCATGCAGGGAAGGGGAAGAGGCAGCAGCAAGCAGGGAGGAGGGAAGAGGCAGCAGCATGCAGGGAGGAGGAAGAGGCAGCAGCATGTAGAGAAGGGGAAGAGGCAGCAGCATGTAGAGAAGGGGAAGAGGCAGCAGCATGCAGGGAGGAGGGAAGAGGCAGCAGCATGCAGAGAAGAGGAAGAGGCAGCAGCATGCAGGGAGGAGGGAAGAGGCAGCAGCATGCAGGGAGGAGGGAAGAGGCAGCAGCATGTAGAGAAGGGGAAGAGGCAGCAGCATGCAGGGAGGAGGCAGCAGCATGCAGAGAAGGGGAAGGGGCAGCAGCATGCAGGGAGGAGGGAAGAGGCAGCAGCATGTAGAGAAGGGGAAGGGGCAGCAGCATGCAGGGAGGAGGGAAGAGGCAGCAGCATGTAGAGAAGGGGAAGAGGCAGCAGCATGCAGGGAGGAGGGAAGAGGCAGCAGCATGCAGGGAGGAGGGAAGAGGCAGCAGCATGCAGAGAAGGGGAAGAGGCAGCAGCATGCAGGGAGGAGGGAAGAGGCAGCAGCGTGCAGAGAAGGGGCAGCAGCATGCAGGGAGGAGGGAAGAGGCAGCAGCATGTAGAGAAGAGGCAGCAGCATGCAGGGAGGAGGGAAGAGGCAGGAACATGCAGAGAAGGGGAAGAGGCAGCAGCATGCAGGGAGGAGGGAAGAGGCAGCAGCATGCAGAGAAGGGGAAGAGGCAGCAGCATGCAGGGAGGAGGGAAGAGGCAGCAGCATGAAGAGAAGGGGAAGAGGCAGCAGCATGCAGAGAAGGGGAAGAGGCAGCAGCATGCCGGGAGAGTCTGGTATTTAAAGAGTCTGGTATAGGGTTTGATTCATTTAAAGGGTTTGGTCTGAGGTCTAATTAATCTAAAGGGTCCAGTGTGAGGTCTAATTAATTTAGACGGTCTGTTCTAGGGTCTAATTAATTTGGAGGCTCCATTCTGAGGTCTAATTAATTTAGAGAATCTGGTCTGAGGTCTAATTCATTTAAAGAGTATAGTCTGAGGTCTAATTAATTTAGAGGATCTGTTCTGGGGTCTAATTAATTTAGAAGGTCTGGTCTGAGGTCTAATTCATTTAGAGGGTCTGGTCTGAGATCTAATTCTTTAAGAATGTTTGGTCTGAGGTCTAATTCATTTAGAGGGTCTGGTCTGAGATCTAATTCTTTAAGAATGTTTGGTCTGGGGTCTAATTCATTTAAAGGGTCCGGTCTGAGATCTTATTAATTTATAAACCTGAAAGTGTCGGCCCCTTACAGAGTAATGAGGGGGGAGGTGCAGAGAGCGATGAGGAGAAAGCGAAGCTACTAAATATCTTTTTCTCCACTGTATTCACTGAGGAAAATAAACTGTCCGATGAAATGCAGAATATAAAAGTAAATTCCCCATTAAAAGTGCCCTGTCTGACCCAGGAAGAAGTAGAGCTGCGTCTTAAAAATATTAAAATAAATAAATCACCAGGACCAGATGGCATACACCCCTGTATCCTAAGAGAATTAAGTAATGTCATTGCCAGACCCTTATTTCTGATATTTAAGGACTCTATACTGACAGGGAGTGTTCCACAGGATTGGCGCATAGCAAATGTGGTGCCAATATTCAAAAAGGGTCCAAAAACAGAGCCCGGGAACTATAGGCCGGTAAGTTTAACATCTGTCGTGGGTAAACTGTTTGGGGGTTTTCTAAGAGATGCTATCTTGGAGTACCTCAATGAAAATAAGCAAATTACTCCATATCAGCATGGCTTCATGAGGGATCGGTCATGTCAAACCAATTTAATCAGTTTCTATGAGGAGGTAAGTTCTAGACTGGACTGCAGCGAATCAATGGATGTCGTATATCTGGACTTCTCCAAAGCATTTGACATGGTACCACATAAAAGGTTAGTATATAAGATGAGAATGCTTGGCCTGGGAGAAAATGTCTGTATGTGGGTAAGTAACTGGCTCAGTGATAGAAAACAGAGGGTGGTTATTAACGGCACATACTCAGATTGGGTCACTGTCACTAGTGGGGTACCACAGGGGTCAGTACTGGAGGGGTCACTGTCACTAGTGGGGTACCACAGGGGTCAGTACTGGAGGGGTCACTGTCACTAGTGGGGTACCACAGGGGTCAGTATTGGGCCCTATTCTCTTCAATGTATTTATTAATGATCTTGTAGAAGGCTTGCACAGTAAAATATCAATTTTTGCAGATGACACTAAACTGTGTAAAGTAATTAACACAGAAGAGGACAGTATACTGTATATATACTACAGAGGACAGTATAGTGTATATACACTACAGAGGATAGTACACTGTATATATACTACAGAGGACAGTATACTGTATATACACTACAGAGGATAGTACACTGTATATATACTACAGAGGACAGTGTACTGTATATATACTACAGAGGACAGTGCACTGTATATATATACTACAGAGGACAGTATACTGTATATATACTACAGAGGACAGTATACTGTATATATATACTACAGAGGACAGTATACTGTATATATACTACAGAGGATAGTATACTGTATATATACTACAGAGGACAGTACACTATATATACACACTACAGAGGACAGTATACTGTATATATACTACAGAGGACAGTATACTGTATATATACTACAGAGGACAGTACACTGCTACAGATGGATTTGGATAGACTGGATGCTTGGGCAGAGAAGTGGCAGATGAGGTTTAACACTGACAAATGTAAAGTTATGTATATGGGAAGGAATAATGCAAGTCACCAGTACATACTAAATGGTAAAATATTGGGTAACTCTGACATGGAAAAGGACCTAGGAATTTTAGTGAACAGCAAACTAAGCTGCAGAAACCAGTGTCAGACAGCTGCTGCCAAGGCCAATAAGATAATGGGTTGTATCAGAAGAGGCATAGATGCCCGTGATGAGAACATAGTCCTGTCACTTTACACATCACTAGTCAGACCACATATGGAGGACTGTGTACAGTTCTGGGCTCCTGTGAACAAGGCAGACATAGCAGAGCTGGAGAGGGTTCAGAGGAGGGCAACTAAAGTAATAACTGGAATGGGTGGACTACAGAACCCAGAAAGATTATCAAAATTAGGGTTATTCACTTTAGAAAAAAGACGACTGAGGGGAGATGTAATAACTATGTATAAATATATCAGAGGTCAGTACAGAGATCTCTCCCATCATCTATTTATCCCCAGGACTGTGACTGTGACGAGGGGACATCCTCTGCGCCTGGAGGAAAGAAGGTTTGTACATAAACATAGAAGAGGATTCTTTACTGTAAGAGCAGTGAGACTATGGACTATTTACTGTAAGAGCAGTGAGACTATGGACTCTTTACTGTAAGAGCAGTGAGACTATGGACTCTTTACTGTAAGAGCAGTGAGACTATGGACTCTTTACTGTAAGAGCAGTGAGACTATGGACTCTTTACTGTAAGAGCAGTGAGACTATGGACTCTTTACTGTAAGAGCAGTGAGACTATGGACTCTTTACTGTAAGATCAGTAAGACTATGGACTCTTTACTGTAAGAGCAGTGAGACTATGGACTCTTTACTGTAAGAGCAGTGAGACTGTGGACTCTTTACTGTAAGAGCAGTGAGACTATGGACTCTTTACTGTAAGAGCAGTGAGACTATGGACTCTTTACTGTAAGAGCAGTGAGACTATGGACTCTTTACTGTAAGAGCAGTGAGACTATGGACTCTTTACTGTAAGAGCAGTGAGACTATGGACTCTTTACTGTAGAGCAGTGAGACTATAGACTCTTTACTGTAAGAGTAGTGAGACTATGGACTCTTTACTGTAAGAGCAGTGAGACTATGGACTCTTTACGGTAAGAGCAGTGAGACTATGGACTCTTTACGGTAAGAGCAGCGAGACTATGGACTCTTTACTGTAAGAGCAGTGAGACTATGGAATCTTTACTGTAAGAGCAGTGAGACTATGAACTCTTTACTGTAAGAGCAGTGAGACTATGGAACTCTCTCCCTGAGGAGGTGGTGATGATAAGTTCACTATAAGAGATCAGGAGAGGCCTGGATGTATTTCTGGAGGTAATAATATTACAGGTTATAGTTACTAGAGAGGGGTCGTTGATCCAGGGAGTTATTCTGATTGGAGTCGGGAAGGAATTTTTTTTCCCCTAAAGTGGGGAAAATTGGCTTCTACCTCACAGGGTTTTTTTGCCTTCCTCTGGATCAGCTTATAGGAAAACAGGCCGAACTGGATGGACAGATGTCTTTTTTCGGCCTTACAAACTATGTTACTATGTTATAAGGTCCGGTCTGAGATCTTATTAATTTAGAGGGTCCGTTCTGAGGTCTAATTAATTTAGAGGGTCTGAGGTCTAATTCATTTAGAGGGTCTGAGATCTGATTAATTTAGAGGGTCTGTTCTGAGTTCTGATTAATGTATAGGGTCTGGTCTGAGGTCTACTTAATTTAGGGGTCTTGAAGTTTTCTACCCATACTTTTCTGGTTGTGTCCCCGCTGTCCTGTGACCCGCATCCTCAGGAGCTATTATTTCCATAGTATTATCTATATTGGGAATATCATGGCCCTGCACACACAGACCTGCTGCTCTACCACTACTGACCACCAGGGGGCAACACATACTTGAATTATTGTCAGGGCCACTATCACTACTCAGCGTGGAGTCTGAAGCCGCAAGGTTTAGGAACAAGTCTGTAGAGGCAGCAGTGAGTACAGAGAACCCAACTAATGTCTGTGAAGACGCCTGTGCCGGCCTATCTGTATTATACACCGTCTGTGTGATTGTATGAAGAGGTCATATGTCCCTGTGATCCACTGACCATTCCGTATAATACACCAGCTGTGTGATTGTATGAAGACGTCATATGTCCCTGTGATCCACTGACCATTCCGTATAATACACCAGCTGTGTGATTGTATGAAGACGTCATATGTCCCTGTGATACACTGATCATCCCGTATCATACACCGTCTGTGTGATTGTATGAAGACGTCATATGTACCTGTGATACACCGACCATCCCGTATCATACACCGTCTGTGTGATTGTATGAAGACGTCATATGTCCCTGTGATACACCGACCATCCCGTATCATACACCGTCTGTGTGATTGTATGAAGACGTCATATGTCCCTGTGATACACCGACCATCCCGTATCATACACCGTCTGTGTGATTGTATGAAGACGTCATATGTCCCTGTGATACACCGACCATCCCATATCATACACCGTCTGTGTGATTGTATGAAGACGTCATATGTACCTGTGATACACCGGCCATCCCGTATCATACACCGTCTGTGTGATTGTATGAAGACGTCATATGTCCCTCTGATACACCGGCCATCCCGTATCATACATCGTCTGTGTGATTGTATGAAGACGTCATATGTCCCTGTGATACACCGACCATCCCGTATCATACACCGTCTGTGTGATTGTATGAAAGACGTCATATGTCCCTGTGAATACACCGACCATCCCGTATCATACACTGTCTGTGTGATTGTATGAAGACGTCATATGTCCCTGTGATACACCGGCCATCCCGTATCATACACTGTCTGTGTGATTGTATGAAGACGTCATATGTCCCTGTGATACACCGGCCATCCCGTATCATACATCGTCTGTGTGATTGTATGAAGACGTCATATGTCCCTGTGATACACCGACCATCCCGTATCATACACCGTCTGTGTGATTGTATGAAGACGTCATATGTCCCTGTGATACACCGGCCACTCCGTATCATACACCATCTGTGTGATTGTATGAACACGTCATATGTCCCTGTGATACACCAACCATCCCGTATCATACACCGTCTGTGTGATTGTATGAAGACGTCATATGTCCCTGTGATACACCGACCATCCCGCATCATACACCGTCTGTGTGATTGTATGAGACGTTCCATATGTCCCTGTGATACAACCGACCATCCCGTATCATACACCGTCTGTGTGATTGTATAAACGCGTCATTGTCCTCTGTGATACACCGACCATCCGTATCATACACCGTCTGTGTGATGTAATGAAGACGTCATATGTCCCTGTGATACACCGGCCACTCCGTATCATACACCGTCTGTGTGAATTGTATGAACACGTCATAATGTCCCTGTGATACACCAACCATCCCGTATCATACACCGTCTGTGATGATTGTATGAAGACGTCATATGTCCCTGTGATACACCGACCATCCGTATCACACAACCAGTCTGTGTGATTGTATGAAGACGTCATATGTCCCTGTGATACAACCGACCATCCACATATCATACACCGTCTGTGTGATTGTATGAAGAACTCATATGTCCCTGTGATACACCAGCCATCCCGTATCATACACTGTCTGTGTGATTGTATGAAGACGTCATATGTCCCTGTGATACACCGGCCATCCCGTATCATACATCGTCTGTGTGATTGTATGAAGACGTCATATGTCCCTGTGATACACCAACCATCCCGTATCATACACCGTCTGTGTGATTGTATGAAGACGTCATATGTCCCTGTGATACACCGGCCATCCCGTATCATACATCGTCTGTGTGATTGTATGAAGATGTCCTATGTCCCTGTGATACACCGGCCATCCCGTATCATACATGATAACACCTTACATGACTATGAAACCTGGATCAGCACGCCGCGGGCCTCTCCAATGGATCTGAAGATAATCGGCTGATCCGCTGCAGATCTCACCTCAGTACACTGGTGATCTCCACAGCATGTCTGCCCCGTGTGAACCTGTCTCTAAAGAGGAGCAAACAAACCGGGAACAGAAATATTAGAGAAGAACTACAAAGAATACGGACAACAAAACTCAGCCGGCAAAAAACAAAAAGTATCGCCCTCCAAAACCTCATCATGTGAGGAGAAGCTTCCAGGAGAGAAACCTCTACTCCGGGAAAAGAAGACTATTCCTTATTGGAGGTCTGACCTCACATAGAAGTGAGTGGAGCAGTATACAGACAGTGGTCAGACCTCAGCAATCATACATTTATCACTGATCCTGTGTGATCACTGGAGGTCTGACCACTGGGGGAGCTGTCCACATCATCACATAGAAGTGAGTGGAGAAGTATACAGACAGTGGTCAGACCTCAGCAATCATACATTTATCACTGATCCTGTGTGATCACTGGAGGTCTGACCACTGGGGGAGCTGTCCACATCATCACATAGAAGTGAGTGGAGCAGTATACAGACAGCGGTCAGACCCCAGCAATCATACATTTATCACTGATCCTATGTGATCACTGGAGGTCTGACCACTGGGGGCGCTGTCCACATCAATCACATAGAAGTGAGTGGAGCAGTATACAGACAGCGGTCAGACCTCAGCAATCATAAGATTTATCACTGATTCTGTGTGGATCACTGGAGGTCTGACACTGGGGGCGCTGTCCACATCATCACATAGAAGTGAGTGGAGCAGTATACAGACAGCGTCAGACCTCAAGCAATCATACACATTATCACTGATCCTATGTGATCACTGGAGGTCTGACCACTGGGGCGCTGTCCACATCATCACATAGAAGTGAGTGAGCAGTATAACAGACAGTGGTCAGACTCAGCAATCATACATTTATCACTGATCCTGTGTGATCACTGGAGGTCTGACCACTGGGGGGCGCTGTCCACATCATCACATAGAAGTGAGTGGAGCAGT
>ONZH01012788.1:0-78130 GCA_900303285.1 Rhinella marina
AAAAAATGGCGTTTTTTGGGTCAGCGTTAGGCAAAGACGATATGGAGGAGGAGGAGGAGTAGAGAAGAGGAGTAGAGAAGAGGAATCGGATACATAAGTTATTTAAATCTTTAGCTGCTTTCCCCGGAGGAGATTTGAATTCCGGTGAAATCCAGGCTTTGTTCATTTTAATAAGCGTCAGCCTGTCAGCGCTGTCAGTTGACAGGCGTGTACGCTTATCGGTGATGACACCACCAGCTGCACTGAATACCCGCTCTGACAGCACGCTAGCGGCAGGGCAGGCCAGCACCTCCAAGGCGTACAGCGCCAGTTCAGGCCACGTGTCCAGCTTTGAAACCCAGTAGTTGTATGGAGCAGAGTGATCGCTACGGATGTTGGTATGGTCAGCTAGGTACTCCCTCACCATCTTTCTGTACAGCTCCCCCCTACTCTGCCTAGACTGGGGACAGGTGACAGTGTCTTGCTGGGGTGACATAAAAGTGGCAAAGGCCTTGGAGAGCGTTCCCCTGCCAGTGCTGGACAAGCTGCCTGCTCGCCTCCTCTCCCCCGCTACTTGGCCCACAGAACCATGCCCTCTGCCGTCAGATGGGAAGAATTGTTTCAGCTTGTGCACCAGGGCCTGTTGATATCTATTCACTCTCATACACCTTTCCTCTGCAGGGATGAGAGTGGAAAGGTTCTGCTTGTACCGTGGGTACAGGAGAGTGAACACCCAGTAATCGGTGTTTGAAAAAATTCTTCTAACGCGAGGGTCACGGGATAGGCAGCCTAACATGAAGTCTGCCATGTGCGCCAGAGTCCCAACACGCAAGAATTCCCTCTCCTCACAGGCCTGACTCTCCATTTCCTCCTCCTCCTCCTCCTCCTCCAAGTCCTCCTCTTCAGCCCATACACGCTCAAAAGTTAACGACTGAGCACTGGTACCCTCTACTGTCTCGCCGACATTCTCCTCCTCTTCCTCCTCATCCTCATCCCCCTCCTCCGATACGCGCTGAGAAACAGACCGGAGGGTGCTCTGGCTATCAAGCGACGTATCTTCCTCCACCATCTCTTGTGACAAGCGCAAAGCATCCGACTTGATGCTGAGCAGTGAGTTTTTCAACAGGCAAAGCAGCGGGATGGTGAGGCTGATAATGGCGGCATCGCCGATGACCATCTGTGTTGACTCCTCAAAGTTGCTCAACACCTGGCAGATATCAGACATCCACGTCCACTCCTCATTGTAGACTTGAGGAATCTGAGAGACCTGACTACCAGTTCTGGTGGAAGATGACATCTGGCAGTCTACAATCGCTCTGCGCTGCTGGTAAACTCTGGATAACATGTTTAATGTCGAATTCCATCTCGTGGGCACGTCGCACAACAGTCGGTGAGCGGGCAGTTGTAGGCGGCGCTGCGCTGCCCTGAGAGTGGCAGCATCTGTGGTGGACTTGCGGAAATGCGCACAGATACGGCGCACCTTGGTGAGCAAATCAGACAGATTGGGGTATGTCTTGAGGAACCGTTGAACAATTAGGTTGAACACGTGGGCCAGGCATGGCACATGTGTCAATCTGCCGAGTTGCAGAGCCGCCACCAGGTTATGCCCGTTGTCACACACAACCATGCCTGGCTTGAGGTTCAGCGGTGCCAGCCACACATCGGTCTGCGCCGTGATGCCCTGTAACAGCTCTTGGGCGGTGTGCCTTTTGTCACCTAAGCTCAGCAGTTTGAGCACCGCCTGCTGGCGCTTACCCACGGAACTGCTGCTGCGCCTACAGCTACCGATTGAAGGCGCCGTGCCCACGGATGGTAATTCGGTGGAGGAGGAGGAGGGGTTGGAGGAGGAGGAGGCATAGTACGTCTGAGAGACCGTGACCGAGGTAGGCCCCGCAATCCTCGGTGTGGGCAGTACATGAGCGGCCCCAGGGTCAGACTCGGTCCCAGCCTCCACCAAGTTAACCCAATGTGCCGTCGGTGAGATATAGTGTCCCTGCCCGGCAGCACTTGTCCACGTGTCCGTGGTTAGGTGGACCTTCTCCGAAACAGCGTTGGTCAGGGCACGGATGATGTTCTGTGACACGTGCTGGTGTAGGGCTGGTACGGCACATCGGGAAAAATAGTGGCGGCTGGGGACGGAATACCGAGGGGCAGCCACCGCCATGAGATTTTGAAAGGCCTCGGTCTCTACCAGCCTATAGGGCAGCATCTCCAGGCTAAGCAATTTGGAGATGTGGACGTTGAGGGCTTGGGCATGTGGGTGGGTGGAACTGTATTTCCTCTTGCGCTCCAGCGTCTGCTGTAAAGACAGCTGAACGCTGCGCTGGGACACGTTGGTGGACGCTGTGGAGGATCGTGGAGGCGAAGGTGTGGTTTTCCGGGGGAAGGCGCTCGTGCCGGGGTCCTGGGCAGGGGGTTGACTAGCAGAGGCAGCGAGTGACGCAGGGGGTTGACTAGCAGAGGCAGCGAGTGACACAGGGGAAGGAGCAGTGGTGTGACCCGCAGGAGGTGGTGAACGGCCTTGGTTCCATTGAGTGGGGTGTTTAGCACTCATATGCCTGCGCATGCTGGTGGTGGTTAGGCTAGTAGTGGTGGCACCCCTGCTGATCCTGGTGTGGCACAGGTTGCACACCACAGTCTGTCGGTCATTCTCACTTTCTTTAAAGAACCTCCAGACTTGCGAACATCTAGGCCTCGCCACGGGAGCTTCACTACGTGAAACAGTTGCTGCTGATGCACCAGCTCTGGCCCTGCTTCTCCCTCTGGCCACACCACTGCCTCTTACAACCTGTTCTGGTGCAGCACTCGCCTCCGCCTCAGAAGCACTGTCTTCACTCGGCATATCAACCCAGCTTGGGTCAGTCACCTCATCATCCTCCGATTCCTCAGTCTGCTCCCCCCTTGGAATTCCTCCCCTAACAACAACTTCACCACTGTCTGACAACCGTGTCTCTTCATCGTCTGACACCTCTTTACAAACTTCTTCCACTAACTCAACATTGTCATCATCATCACCCACAGACTGCGACAGTTGGAAAACTTGGGTATCGGGAACGAGGTCTGCAGAAACCTGAGAAGTGGTTTGTGACTCTGGGAAGGGTCCAGAAAACAGTTCCTGAGAGTATGCCGGATCACATTCCAAATTTTCCTGGGAGGGGGCAGACTGGGGGGAAGGAGGTTGAGGTGGAGGATCCATAGGAGTCCTCCCTTGGGTAACGTGGGTGGACTGCGTGGAAGACTGACTGGTGGACAAATTACTTGAAGCATTGTCCGCAATCCACGAGATCAGCTGTTCGCACTGTTGTGGTTTCAACAGTCCTCTACCATGTGTCCCTGTAAGTTGAGACATGAAGCTAGGGAGTGTAACTCTGCGGCGTTCCACAGCTCCCTCATCAGCAGATACTGTCTCACCCTGCCCAGGACCACGGCCTCTGCCCCCTGCAGTAATTGAATGCCCACTCCCACGCCCACGCCCTCGTCCTCGACCCTTAGCCCTGGGGTTCAACATTGTTTGTATATAAGTGTATGATATAAAAAAAAAAATTAAACGGGCCTGGTGTACTGAAACCCACAAACTTGTTCAGTCTGGTAGAATTAAGTGACGTACAGAAAGTGTCACCTGGACAGTATATACGGATGGGAGCGAGTGTGCTGAACTGTGACACACAGAAAGGTTACACACAGCTGAGTAAAATGGATTTGTATCACTGAACTAAAACAACTGAAAAAATAATTTTTTTTTTTATATTTTGTTTTTTTGGGAACGTGACGTGCAGGAACTATGGTAGAACTGACTGACACCCTGTTAACGGTGGCTATTTAGTCTGCGACCCAGACAAATGTCGCACAGAGAATTTTCAAGCAATCAAGCGGTAGATGATATTGGTAGCAAATGACTTGGTTGTATTCTGTGACATACAGAAAGTGTCACCTGGACAGTATATACGGATCGGAGCGAATGTGCTGAACTGTGACACACAGAAAGGTTACACACAGCTGAGTAAAATGGATTTGTATCACTGAGCTAAAACAACTGAAAAACTATTTTTTTTTTTATATATTTGTTTTTTTATATTTTTTTTTAAATTTTGTTTTTTTGGGAACGTGACTTGCAGGAACTATAGTAGAACTGACTGACGGTGGCTATTTAGTCTGCGACCCAGACAAATGTCGCACAGAAAGGTTACACACAGCTGAGTAAAATGGATTTGTATCACTGAGCTAAAACAACTGAAAAAATAATTTTTTTTTTTTATTTTGTTTTTTTGGGAACGTGACGTGCAAGAACTATGGTAGAACTCACTGACACCCTGTTAACGGTGGCTATTTAGTCTGCGACCCAGACAAATGTCGCACAGAGAATTTTCTGGATCAAGCGGTGGATGATATTGGTAGCAAATGACTTGGTTGTATTCTGTGACGTACAGAAAGTGTCACCTGGACAGTATATACGGATCGGAGCGAATGTGCTGAACTGTGACACACAGAAAGGTTACACACAGCTGAGTAAAATGGATTTGTATCACTGAGCTAAAACAACTGAAAAAATATTTTTTTTTTTATTTTGTTTTTTTGGGAACGTGACGTGCAAGAACTATGGTAGAACTCACTGACACCCTGTTAACGGTGGCTATTTAGTCTGCGACCCAGACAAATGTTGCACAGAGAATTTTCTGGATCAAGCGGTAGATGATATTGGTAGCAAATGACTTGGTTGTATTCTGTGAAGTACAGAAAGTGTCACCTGGACAGTATATACGGATCGGAGCGAATGTGCTGAACTGTGACACACAGAAAGTTTACACACAGCTGAGTAAAATGGATTTGTATCACTGAGCTAAAACAACTGAAAATTTTTTTTTTTTTTTAATTTTGTTTTTTTGGGAACGTGACGTGCAAGAACTATGGTAGAATTCACTAACACCCTGTTAACAGTGGCTATTTAGTCTGCGACCCAGACAAATGTTGCACAGAGAATTTTCTGGATCAAGCGGTAGATGATATTGGTAGCAAATGACTTAGTTGTATTCTGTGAAGTACAGAAAGTGTCACCTGGACAGTATATACGGATCGGAGCGAATGTGCTGAACTGTGACACACAGAAAGTTTACACACAGCTGAGTAAAATGGATTTGTATCACTGAGCTAAAACAACTGAAAATTTTTTTTTTTTTAATTTTGTTTTTTTGGGAACGTGACGTGCAAGAACTATGGTAGAATTCACTAACACCCTGTTAACGGTGGCTATTTAGTCTGCGACCCAGACAAATGTCGCACAGAGAATTTTCTGGATCAAGCTGTAGATGATATTGGTAGCAAATGACTTGGTTGTATTCTGTGACGTACAGAAAGTGTCACCTGGACAGTATATACGGATCGGAGCGAATGTGCTGAACTGTGACACACAGAAAGGTTACACACAGCTGAGTAAAATGGATTTGTATCACTGAACTAAAACAACTGAAAAACTAATGTTTTTTTTATATTTGTTTTTTTATATTTTTTTTAAATTTTGTTTTTTTGGGAACGTGACGTGCAGGAACTATGGTAGAACTCACTGACAACCTGTTAATGGTGGCTATTTAGTCTGCGACCCAGACAAATGTCGCACAGAGAGTTTTCTGGATCAAGCTGTAGATGATATTGGTAGCAAATGACTTGGTTGTATTCTGTGACGTACAGAAAGTGTCACCTGGACAGTATATATGGATTGGAGTGAGTCAGTGCTGACCTGTGGCACACAGAATGGTTCCACACTGCTGTGTGCAATGGATTTGTATCACTGAGATAGAACAATAAAAAAAAAACAGGGTTAGATATGGCGATAGCTGCACTACTAGTGCCAGCCAGCCAGCCAAGCCAGGAGACAAAAAAAAAATTCTTCTAGCCCTTAGAAGGGCTGTTGGGTTCTTTGTGGGTGATTCCTGCCTAACTGAGAACTAAATTCAGGCCCTAACACTGTCCCTGAAAGGCAGCAGCTCTATCCCTAACGACATCCAGACGGCATCTGAGCCGAGCGCCGCGGCCAGTCACTAGTATATTCCAGGGTCACCTGATCAGGCCAGCCAACCCCTGCTATCGACATGTAAGGGCCCCACGTGATGCTGGGTGTACTGTAGAGTCTCCTGGCTTGTGATTGGCTGTGTTTATAGGCGCCAAAAAAGTTGCCATTTCCTCGAGTATGGCGAGATACTCGTCCGAGCTGCGAGTACTTATGAGTACCCTAATACTCGAACGAGCACCAAGCTCGGACGAGTATGCTCGCTCATCTCTAGTTCCTACACAAGATGATCGGCAGAAAAATAAAAGAAATGTAGCTTTCAGAAAATGAAGACATAAAAACATAATTTTTGTTTTCAAAACTGTTTTATTATGTAAAACTCAAACAACAAAAAAATAAACATATTTGGTATGGTCGCGTCTGTATCAACCTGCTCTATAAAAGCAACACATGATCTATCCAGTCAGGAGAACTCTGTAAAAAACAAAAAATAAAAACTGTGCCACAACAGCCATTTTTTGTTACCTTGCCTCACAAAAAGCGTAATATTGAGCATCATATGTACCACAAAATAGTACTAATAAAACTGTCACCTCATCTTGTAGTTTACAAAATGGGGTCACTTTTTGGGAGTTTCTAGGGGTGCATCATGGGGTCTTCAAATGTGTCATGGCAACTTAAAATTATCCCAGTGAAATTTGCCCTCCAAAATCCATATGGCATTCCTTTTCCTCTGCGCCCTGCTATGTTCCTGTACAGCAGTTTACCACCAAATTTGGGTTGTTTATGTAAACTGCAGAATCAGGGTAATAAATATTGAGTTTTCTTTGGCTGTTAACCCTTGCTGTGTTACATGGAAAATAGATTAAAATGGAAAATCTGCAAAATAAAAATAAAAAAGGGAATTTTTGAAAATTCACCTCCATTTTCCTTTCATTCTTGTGGAACACCTTAAGGGTTAACAAAGTTTGTAAAATCAGTTTTGATTAACTTGATGGGTGTAGTTTCTAAAATTGGGTCAGCTATAGGTGATTTCTATTATGTAAGCGCCACAAAGTGACTTCATAACTGAACTGGTCCTTGAAAAGTGGGTTTTGGAAATTTTTTAAAAAATTTTAAGAATTGCTTCTAAAATTCTAAACGTTCCAACATCCTAAAAAATTTAAATGATGTTTACAAAATTTTGCAATCATGAAGTAGAGATCTGGGAAATGTACAGTAAGGGTGGGTTCACATCAGCATTATGCTTTCCGTTTGTGTTTTCCGTTATAACATGGTTATAACGGAAAATAAAGGAAACCATAAGACGGAAGTCAAAATGGAAGCCTTTAGAGGCATTCCGTTTTGATCCGTCATAATAGAAGCCTATGAGAATCATAACGGATCCGTTTGGTTCCCGTTATGCAAGACGGAAAACAAAGTCCTGACGACAGGACTTTTTTTTCCGTTCTACATTACGGAACTCAGACGGATCCGTTATGATTCTCATAGGCTTCTATTATGACGGATCAAAACGGAATGCCTCTAAAGGCTTCCGTTTTGACTTCCGTCTTATGGTTTCCGTTATTTTCCGTTATAACCATGTTATAACGGAAAACACAAACGGAAAGCATAACACCGATGTGAACCCACCCTAACAACTATTTTTTGAGTTATCACAATCTGCTTTAAAAGCAGAGACATTCAAATTTCAAAAATTATGAATTTTTCAAAATTTTTTGTAAATTTAGGAATTTATTATAAATAAATCATATAGAATAAAACATATAAAACATATTGACTCAAATTTACCACTAACATGAAGTACAATATGTCACGAGAAAACAATCTCAAAATCGCTTAGATAAGTAAAAGCGTTCCAGAGTTATTACCACATAAAATTAAACATCTTAGATTTGAAAAATGTAGCTTGGTCCTCAAGGTGAAAACTGGCTGTGTCCTGAAGGGGTTAATTGCATATTTATACAAAGCTACAACATAAACCAAATGTATTTGACCAATACATGGATATTGACTTCTGACCCTCCATATAAGCTCTTTTATATCCAACTACAACTACTGTCTTCAAAAATTATTCCAAGATCAGCCCAAAAGAATATATTCAAGTTCAATTTCATTATTTTCTAGTGTGTTCTGAAAGAATCATTTAACTTATGATAGAAATTTACAGTAGAAAAAATCTGGTCTACCCAGCTGGTTACTAATCATTCACTTGTTATAATACTTAACCCTACTTAAATGGGTTCTCCAAAAAGGACATGTCCTCTCTATATTCCATTTAAGATAGGTAGGTATTCACTACTGTATTCAGGTACAATAGGTATTCAGGTACAGTAGGTATACACTTGGCATTCCTCTAACTAGCCAGAGCAGAGAGACACTGAAAAGTATGGCTTTTTCTGTGAGGGACTGGCAGATAGGAAAAATAATTGTGGCTGCTCACAGGTTCTCTCAGTAATAATAGCAGTTTTTTGAGGGTTACATCAGCTATTCAGATAATAACCATATCATTTTTCATATTACAAGGGGTATCCTTAGTAAATATTTTACTAAGCACTTGAAAAGGCTGAGATTTTTTAGACTTTTTTTATATTGCTCTTCTTGTTTGTGACCAAATTAGAATTTAAACTGCCGTTAAAGAAGCACTCCCACAAAAATCTAATATAAATTGTAGTGAAGGTAATGTTCTTACCAGTGACTGTATTTTGAACTTATAACCTCCCTCTGATCCTCAGCTGTGTCATGTGACTTTACATTACAACTGACACAGGACAAGAAGTCAGTTACTTCTCTCTTCATTCCTGTGAGACTGACACTGAGGCTTCCATAAATATGTATAGAGAAGCTGACATCCTGTCCACACATAAGATACTGTGTTATTTGTCAGAGTGTCAGCCACATGACTCAGCGGAGAATCAGAACAGAGATGACAACTCACAAATACAGTCTTTGGTAAATAAATTACCTGAAATTATACAGTAGTTTACATCATGTACCTTTCTAAAGGGTCAGAGAATAAAACTTTTTGTGGGAACGCTTCTTAAATTGTGTAAAAATAAGCTAATGAATTAGTGGAAAGGTTTCAGTCACATGTATGTCTGAAAACAGTAGATAGTAGTGTGGTAGAGAACTAAACTGACTATAGTGGGATCCGGTGCATTTCAATTCCAGAGTTTGGCAATTTACCAGCCAGCTGCATTATTTTGTCTCATATTTTTAACTGAGCTTGAGATGAAGGTCCCTAACTGATTTTTCAATGTAGATATGAACATAGACTTTATAAAAAAAATACAGCTAAAACAGCTGCAAAACTATAGTGCAAAAATTTTCTATGGTCTGCCATGGCAAAATATCACAGATTACAAAATGTGATGGGGGTTACCTGTGTGAACTCAGCCTAATATATCACTACAGTGTTTCCTATAATGAAGTTTTGTGATAAGAGATAACTAATAGGTTTGCAACTTTGCATCTAAGTATGCAAAATATGACCAGTCTCAAATAAAATGTAAAGATGAATTGCAAACAAAAGAGTTACTTGATTTAATTTTATAGTCTGCGCAAAACAGTTGAACGAGCACAGCATTAATAGCGTTCATTTTTCACAGAATGGCATGTCCTTTCTTCTAAATAAAACTAATGGGCAGTGGAAGTTTGCATAGAAAAATCAGATCAGAAATGATTAAAGCTATTATATAAAGAAAAGATAAAATAAAAAGTTCATAAATACTGACTGCGAAATTTATTCCAAGTGCTTCACTTCCTTCATTGTATTAATCAACTCAGAGATGTGATTTCATTTGCTTTCTGTGCTATTCATAGCATAATGGTTTTCTTGCACACTATTGTTTTTACATGTTTTGCTATTTGTAGCCATTATGAAACTGTCATTTTTCTGAACCTTAAGTAAATGACTGTACATATTCTTCATAAAATTATATTCACAAGCTCAATAGGAAATTATGAAAAGAATTCAGTTGAAACTCTGGCTGTAACAATGCACAGAACTACAATCCAGAATTACCTAGACATTTTTGACAGCATATGTCAGCACTTAACCATGCACTTTCAAATGTTTTAAATGTTTTTTTTTTTATGTTCACTTCAACTGCAAATACTGAAAGGCTAATAATGTTTCTACTATAATGGCGTATAATATTGTTTGTTCCAAAAAAAACTAAACCAGCCTCCAGTTGAAAGTACAATTTAACACTGAAGACGTTACATCAGTAAGTAGTTAAGATATACACTAAATAAGATATATAGAAAGACAGACAGACACAGGCAGATAAATAGTTTTAAATAGATTTTTTTTTTAACAACAGTGATGATATTAAAGGGAATCCTTCACCAGCAACCAACTGTTTGCATAGACATATAGTTGTGGTTCACCTGATTAAAACATTGTTTTTCTTTTGTTGCTTTGAGAGCTCTGTTCTGGAATTGTGACACCTTTTTCAAAATATACAAATTAGGCCCCTGGTGTAATGAGGGCATCACCATTGCTGTTGTTTTACCCCAGCTCCAGTCTTTTCTGTGATCAGCCCCTCCGTCACTATTTTGATTGACAAGGCCAGATAGTGGCAAAGCACAGAGAGAGGGGCTGGCCACGGAATGGAGTGGAGCTTGGGTGCAACAACAGCAAGAGTTACACCCTCATTGCACCAAAGGCCTAACGTGAATACTAAAAAAAAGTATCATAACTCAGAAACGGAGCCTTGGATGAATAAAATTAAAAAAGAAAAAAGAAAAACAGTATTTTAATCAGGTAAACCACAGCTATGTGTCTATACAAACAACTGGATATAGAAGTTGCTGGCAACATATTCCCTTTAAGAATAGAACATTAGTATGTAAATGTTGGGGCTGATCTCAAGGGCCTCATCAATCAGCAGAATGAGGAGACTATGGCACTCTCTGGGGTGAATATAGATGAGCTACTGTGCTTGGGCAAGCATTAAAAATGTTATAGCAATAATTATAAAATATTATTATTATTACTAGCTGAACGACCTGGCTTTACCCGGGTATATTTAATTCATTTCATTTACTTTTTGTGTGTGTGTGTCGTTAAAAGATATTGAGAGTGACCTCTACAGTGCCCGCCCCTTTAACAGTGACCTCTACAGCAGCCCGTCCCTTTAACAGTGACCTTTACAGCAGGCCACCCCTTTAACAGTGATCTCTACAGCAGCCCACTCCTTTAACAGTGACCTCTACAGCTACCCGCCCCTTTAACAGTGACCTCTATAGCAGCCTGTCCCTTTAACAGTGACCTCTACAGCATCCCGCCCCTTTAACAGTGGCCTCTACAGCAGCCCGCCCCTTTAACAGTGACCTCTACAGCAGCCCACCCCTTTAACAGTGATCTCTACAGCAGTCGCCCCTTTAACAGTGACCTCTACAGCAGCCTGACCCTTTAACAATGACCTCTACAGAAGCATGCCCCTTTAACAGTGACCTCTACAGCTGCCCATCCCTTTAACAGTGACCTCTACAGCAGCCAGCACCTTTAACAGTGACCTCTACAGAAGCCCGCCCCTTTAACAGTGACCTCTACAGCAGCCCACCCTTTTAACAGTGACCTCTACAGCAGCCCTCCCCTTTAACTGTGACCTCCACAGCAGCTAGAGTGGCCACTTCACCCCAGAAAGCCAGACCTCACCGGCCATTCCCCCAAACGTGAAACAGCGCCCCCAGTTCCCATGAAGACACACCAATAAACATGAGGCCAAGCCCCCCTGGCTCAGTGAAGACATGGAGGAGAAGCTGTCTGAGTGTGAGCTACTGAAAGGGTGGCCATCCCTGTGTCTGTCTAGGTACTTCGTCGATTAAATATTGAGGAGAATGCACTCCTAAATAATAATACGAGGTGCAGTGACAGACGAGAAATTAATCTCATATACCAGCTTAGATGTAGGAAATCACGCACTCTCTTATAGATTAAGATGCAATTTAGGTTTATTTAGGACAAGGTCCTTCTGGACGTATTTGTCATTAATAGGTTACAGCTCATAAGCATTAATCTGAAATAATGATTGATACGTGATGCGTTGCAGAGTTGAAACGTTTCGGTCTGTTGGGACCTTTATCAATCAAAACGCTGTAAATGGAAAGAAAGCGGTTAGTGGACTAGTGGGTAAATTATATAATGGAGAGCTTTGGAGCAAATCAATACAAATATTCTAGATTATGTGTAAAAACTATGTATATATAGAGCAAGGCTGAGCAACATCTATAAAACAACACAGTGGTAACTAATGCAGTAGAATCAACTTGTAATACTGATAGGGCTAAGGTCATGATGACCCAGGAGGCTGGTCACGCCAAGTGGTATAAGGTAAGGTCATAAACAATGTGACTAAACAGAAGGTATGAAATGGAATGCAACTACGTAGGGGCGTGGCCTGACTGAGTCAGGGGTGTAACTTAGTGGGATCTGGGGGTGGTGCTTTTAAGTCCTTCTTTTGACGGTGGCCTGAATTACAGGTCGATGCCATAGTAATTTAGGAGGAAGGTGGGTAGCAGTGGAAGAAAACATCTTTTATTACATACTATTGAACAGTAAATAAGTGAAATTTACATTATATGAGGTAATGATTGATGATGAGTTAGTCTAAAACATAAGTTATAGTTATGGTAACTGGAATACCCCTTTATCATTGTCTTCCACAGTGCTCTGCTTCTTTAATGCAGACCTACAGCAGTGAACTGGCTAAGTTGTCATAGAAACCTGGTGTGTGGACAACTGGCCTGTGAGCTTCTATTGGCTGATAAGGGTCATGTGACCAAGATACTATTGGCTAATGCATTTTTTGGGAATATCTCAGGAATGGTACATGTGTCTAAAACCTTCCCAGACACCTGATGTACATGTGTGCCAAATTTTGTGATTGTAGCTGCAACGGGCAGATTTTTTAGCGGACATACACACACACATACACTCAGCTTTATGTATTAGATTATTATTATTATTATTATTATGGGGTCAGGGGTCAGTACAGAGATCTCTCCCATGATCTTTATATCCCCAGGACTGTGACTGTGACGAGGGGACATGCTCTGCGCCTGGAAGAAAGAAGGTTTGTACACAAACATAGAAGAGGATTCTTTACGGTAAGAGCAGTGAGACTATGGAACTCTCTGCCTGAGGAGGTGGTGATGGTAAGTTCAGTAAAAGAGTTCAAGAGGGGCCTGGATGTATTTCTGGAGGGTAATAATATTACAGGTTATACTTACTAGAGATGGGTTGATGATCCAGGGAGTAATTCTGATTGCCTGATTGGAGTCGGGAAGGAATTTTTTTCCCCTAAAGTGAGGAATATTGGCTTCTACCTCACAGGGTTTTTTTGTCTTCCTCTGGATCAACTTGCAGGCTAACAGGCCAAACTGGATGGACAGATGTCTTTTTTCGGCCTTATAAACTTTGTTACTATTATTATTATTATTATTATTATTATTATTACTATTATTACATCAATCCTATAGAATCTTTGAAAATTCCATTATAAGCATCCCATTCCAAAAATCTTTATACACCTGTTTTACTGTGAATTCTATGATGCGAGAATAAATAGGTCCACACAAAAAAAAAAAAAATGGTTTACCTAACCCCTTCCCGCCCAGCGCCGTACATGTACGGCACTGCGGGACGTGAGCTGCCGCCCAGCACCGTACATGTACGGCGCGCTGATCGGGCGGGTGCAGGAGCTGCGCCCGCCCGATCAGCGGCGGGGGTCTGGCTGTGCCCAGTTGCCGGACCCCTGCTGAATGCGCCAGCATTGGCGAAAACACCGATGCCGGCGCATTAACCCATAAAAAAAAATAAAAGTATACATACTGTATTAGGTATCGCCGCGTCTGTATCGACCGGCTCTATAAAAATATCACATCATCCACCCCACCAGGTGAACGTTGTGCCAAAAAACAGTGCCAAAACAGCCATTTTTTGGTCACCTTCCCTTACAAAAAGTGTAATAGCAGGTGATCAAAAAGCCGTATTTAAACCAAAATGGTACCAATCAAACCGTCATCTTGTCCCGCAAAAATGATACCTTACCTGAGACAATCGCCCGAAAAATAAAAAAAATATGGTTCTCTGAAAATAACAACACAAAAAAAAGATTTTATTCTGTTCAAAATTGCATCTAATGTGTAAAACTTTCGAAAAATAAAAATATATTGCCGCGTCCGTAACAACCTGCTCTATAAAAATATTACGTGAGATGGCCCCCCAGGTGAATTCTGTAATTCTGCAGAAATCTAGACCCTACCTGAGACAATCGCCCAAATAATAAAAGAAATATGGCTCTCATAAAATAACAGCACAAAAAAAGATTTTATTCTGTTCAAAAATGCATCTAATGTGTAAAACTTTCCAAAAATAAAAATGTTAGACATATTGGGTATCGCTGCGTCCGTAACAACCTGCTCTATAAAAATATCACATGATTTGCCCCCCCTAGTGAATGCTGTAAAAAAAAATTTAAAAAAACATGCCAAAACAGCTATTTTTTTTCACCTTGACTCACAAAAAGTGTAATACCAAGCGATCAAAAAGTCTTATGTACCCCAAAATGGTACCAATTAAAACATCAGCTCATCCCACAAAAAATGAGCCCCCACATAAGACAATAACTAAAAAAAATAAAAATCAGTGGTCCCGCAAACCATTCCATCAAAATCTGTGTTGTAAAATCCATATGGCACTCTTTCTGTATTCAGTCCTGCCATGTGCACCCACATCAGTTTACCACAACATATTCAGGACAAAAAATGGGTAACAAATTATGGGGTGCTTTTCTCCTGTTACCCCTTATGAAAATAAAAAAATTGGGGATAAAGCAACATTTTATTGGAAGAAATGAAATTTTTCATTTTCACAGCCAAATGTTTCCAAATTCCATAAAACACTTAGGGGGTCAAAGTGGCCAGTACCCCCTTAATATATTCGTTGAAGGGTGTAGTTTCCAAAATGGGGTCACTTTTTGAGGGTTTCCACTGTAGAGGTACGTCAGGGTCTGTCAATTACAAAATGGTGCCTAAAAACTATTCTAGCAAAATCTGCCTCCAAAATCCATATGGCGCAGCTTTACTTCTGACCACTGCCATAAACCCATAGAGACGTTTACCACCACATATGGGGTATTTCTGTAAACTGCAGAATCAGAGCAATGTATATTGAGGTTTAGTTTGCTGTTAACCCTTGCTAGAAAAAAGTGTTGCAAGAAAAAAATTATTAACATGAATAGTCTACCAAAAAAGTGAAATTTTGAAATTTCACCTCCATTTTCCTTTAATTCTTGTGGAACACCTAAAGGGTTAACAAAGTTTGTAACAGCAGTTTTTTATAATTTGAGGGGTGTAGTTTCTAAAATGGGGTCATTTATGGGTGGGTTTCATTATGTAAGCCCCTCAAAGTCACTTTATATCTGAATTGGTGCTTAAAAAAATGGTTTTGGAAAATTTGGTGAAAATTTGAAAAATGGATTCTAAACTTCTAAGCCCTCTAACGTCCTAAAAAAGTAAAATGACATTTATAAAATGATGCCAACATAAAGTAGACATATGGGGAATGTAAAATAATAACTATTTTTGGAGGTATTACTATGTATTTTGAAAGTAGAGAAATTGAAATTTGCAAATTTTTCCAAATTTTTGGTAAATTTGGTATTTTTTTTATAAATAAAAATGAAATATTTTGCCAAAAATTTACTACTGTCGTGAAGCACAATATGTGATGAGAAAACAGTCTCAGAATGGCCTGGATAAGTAAAAGCGTTCCAAAGTTATTACCACATAAAGTGACACTTGTCAGATTTGCAAAAAATGGCCTGGGCAGGAAGGTGAAAACAGGCCCGGGGGTTGAAAGGGTTAAATGATAAACAAAAATACAGAAGAAACAAGTAAAGTAAACAAGAATCATAACAAGTAAAATAAACAAGAAAACCAAATATATACTTAGCTATGAGTTAAAAATACATCTGTCCCGGGGGGCAACCACGGGTTACCCGGTTGCAAAAGTAGTTGACCTCTTGACATGGCTGCACCTGAGCAGTCATGTCACTCCTGAACATCTCTATGTTCCATGGACCCCACTACTTGGGCTTACAGACACTCACTTTATATACCTTAGGTGACTATTGATTAACTATGGACACTTGAAAAGATTAACCTTTGTTTAGATGAGGCAATGTTTGCGAAGTGTCCAAGACACAGCCATAAATGTAAAACCAGACCCCAAATACACAGACTATATGGTCAACAATAGAACAGTAGTAAAGATAAGACAACTATGAGACAAACACAGCAGAGTAAAGAAAGGTATACAAACAAGAAGACATACGTGAATTGAATATAAAGAACATTAATACAAAAAGTAATCATTCGATATACAACACCAAAATGTATTCACTATATTAGGCTACTGAACATGAAATATTGGACAAGTAGATCACTAGACAGACATAATTATCGAAAAAAATTCAACATGGTTTCACTAATCTTGTCAAGTAAATCCATTCTTCATTTGATATATTTACTCACAAATGGACAAATTATATTTGCCATTCAATTATTTAAGATAATTTCTAGTATTAAAAATGTGGTTTATTTAGGCTAAGAGTTGGACTACACAGCTGCATACTATGTCTTCAGAATTATTGGGGGTATCTCAGTCTCATTCCCATTAGCTTGCTCTGTCATGGCTGGTAGCTTTGTATTTCCAGTAAGTTGCCTATGGGATGAAAAATGGATATGACTTTGTATGCTCCTCATCTTTATGAATGACAAAATATGACTTCTAGCATTACATCTCCAATATACCTAACTCCATGTTAGGTCACAAGAATGCATGAGAAAAAAAAAGTGCCATGTTCCATTTCACTTTATATGATATAAAAATGCACTCCATTAGTTGCATAGCGCTAACTCTAGGGAAGAATACCGTAGCACACAGACTGCTTAAGAGTCAATATTACTGACCTGAAGTAAAATGTGTGCATAAAGATCCAGGAACACAGCAACGCATTGTAACTGTTACAACAACCTCAATGTTGCAAGTGGCTTAGCACTTGCTAAACTGGGACATGTATTCTAATGAACCCTTCTGTTCTTTAATCTGAAGGTATGAGCTCCCAGTGAAGTAATGGTTGTTGGTATACTAGAGGAGATTAGCCTGAGGTTTAGTGTAGAAAGAATGTCTAGGCCAAGCCCAAGTGTAAATGCCAGGAGGGCATATAAAATCAAGCAATTGTACCAGGGATTCAAGGTCTGGAAGTTGGTTTGGAGGCCAGTGACTGAAACACTTTGAATGTACTGTGTTTATTGAAGCAAGCATAGGTACGCAAATCAATACACAGGGAGGAGTAGGTATGTGTCCTTCCAATTGCTCAGATGGCTCAAACTAAATAAACTTATCAAACTGAGTCTGCCTTCTATTGTCTATTTTATAGCGACAATTAAAACTTAGCTTTTATTAATTTCATTTTAAATCAGGAACAAAGTGTATAATCTCAGTCTATTAAGAAGGAGGGTATATGCACTAGTTGCTTGTGTATAAGCAGGTTTAGACAGGGTTCCTATATATCTTAGTGGGGGCTGGGAGGTCGTATTTTTCTTCATAGCTTGCTCAAGATAACAGATGCATCAGGTTACCCTAGCAGTACATTAAGGGCAAATGCTCCATCCTAATAATTCTGTCCCTTACAGTCTCTTGTCTGCAGTGGGGAAAGCCCTATGTTGGCTGTAGTTGGAGCACTCGCCCTGAGAAGGGCGACCCCCAGCCACTGGGACCTGTCTAAAAAACCCTTCCTATCAAACTACCCAAGTGTCATCCTCAACGCGTTTCTCCTAAAGCTAGGATCATCAGGAGGTTTTGCAACACAGTGGCAGCATAACATCTCAAAATGGCAGTGGCAAAGAAACAACTGAAGTACCTGGTTTAAATAGTCAACGCTCCTCCTCTCAGCAGCAGCGTCATTATCAACGTCAGCTGAGTGATTCTGAGCAGTGAAGCATAGCTTCATTCCTCTGCTTCTCACTTCTGACATACCAGGAAGTGACGTCTGGTGAGGGGGCGTGTTAGTTGCTATGGGGACTGAGCAGCGCGTCCCCGGCTGTTTACTTGTCTTAACTCTTTGCAGTCATAGGAAAAGTTCAAGTCCTCTTCACTAGATAGATTCCAGAAACACAATCTAAATCTCAGTCTTTACTCAGTGTTTTAGCTGTATGAGAACATTAATTTATATTAGTCTATATAGATAAAGATATAGGGTGAGGAGTGTATGATTCTGTAGGTAAAGGTGCCGATACATTATTTGATATTTATATGTCTTCAGCTCCTACCAGGGGCAAACATCCTTGTTATTGTTCAGTTAGAAGGGCCTGAATGATAAATATTTCATTCAGGCCCTCCGGTGTTACAAGCTTTGAGTTTTATATCCATCTCGACTCTGCTTCAGGATAATATTATCCCAGTCTCCTCCCCCGCTGGGGGTGCGGAATGTGTTGTATGCCTATAAATTTATATGGCGAAATGTCCCCCATATGAAACATTGTTTATATTCTTGCTATTGATGTGTCTTTTTTGTTGATGATATCGTTTATCTGGTCCCTTATTCTCCGTCTTTATTTCTCTCTTAGTCTTGCCCACATAATCTTTTGGCAAGTGCATGGGCCAAATAGACTACACCCTCAGTCTGACAATTAATAAAGTCTCGGATGGTGAATTCTTTTCCTGTACTCGACCCTGTAAAGGTTTTTGTCTGTTTTATTTGAGTGCATGCAACACATTTTCCGCATCTAAAGGTTCCCAGCGGGCGTCTAGTTAGCCAGTTTCCTGATTTTCTTGGGGGCTGAAAGTGACTCCTAACTAGTCTATCTCTGAGGTTTCTGCCCTTTCTGTAGGTGATTTGAGGCCTAGGTGCAATCACGTCCTCCAAGTCAGGGTCAGTACATAAAATCCCCCAGTATTTGGATAGAATTCGTCTGTTTCATGAGACAGCATGTGAGCAAACAGCTAGGCAGGTTGCAAGTTTCATAGTCTAGATTAGGAAGCCCAAGGGTGGGGATCAGTTTCTCAAGAAGAAAGGAACTAGAGTTGGAAAAAATGGTGCACACACAACTAAACCAAAATTTTATAAGTGGCATAATAAAGTTAGTGAAACTCAATACATATTAGATGCAGCTCTTTCACCATGTTATATCCCCATTTTCTCTACGATAATAAACATATCCCACACTAGAAATAATAGTGCTGAACACTGCTTAAGGGAAGAAAATGCACACACACCAAAAAAAAAAAATCCCAGCCGTCTTTAATCTCCTTTCCTTGATCTAATTTTGTCTTATATTTCAATTAAAATTATAAATATATAAAGGAATCTTTTTTGTCTGTAGATCAACCATGCCCCCCTCCTCTCCATCGTCCTGAGTTTTGTCTGTAAGGCTGGTCATTATGTCATATATTTCATCCGACAGTCTCCTAACTAACCCATACACATTTCTGTTCAGCCAAGCATGCATATGTTCTCTATAGGGACATAACAACCCACCAAAATCAGTAGATTGAGCAGACATACATCTGGGTTTAAGACAACTCACCTAGCGGGTTCAAAATTGGCAGATTTGATTGGCCAGATTTGTTATCTGTCATGTGGATGTGCACCTTAAGATTGTGTGCTTCCTTGGTTAGCTCTGGGTTTCTTTATAAATATATTCATCATAATTAAGATATCTTGCCCTTGGAACCATTTTTTGACCATATGTCATAAGGCACTCTTCAAACATAACAAATAAATATGTATTTCCCTATGCTAAAGTCCTCACTGTTTGATCGAAACAATTCACAAATGGCCTCTTTGCTGTGGGTTTTGCTATATTTTTAAATATTTTTTATGTTTTCTTGTTCTGAAATTAATTATTTAATTTTCATTGAAAATGCTGCATCAAAAATTGTGCAAAAAAATTTGTAACACGAAGGCATATATGTACAGAAAATATTTGCTAGTATGGTTTTCATATTCTGTATTGAGGTAAAATGACACAACACACTGGTGGTGCTGTATAATACATTGTATTTATCAAGTGAATAATTCATCATTTTATGTATTTATATTGTATAATTTTGCAAAGTATGTTCTTGTCCCATCAGGATGGTTGCAATCACATTTCTGAAAACATCTATCAAATTGCTGTTTTTCAAGGAAAAGTCAAATATACTGGTTGAGAACCAGCAGATTTATGTTATTTTAGCTTTTAGCCAGAGGTTATTTCTTTGAAAATTACAGGTACAAATATTCCTAACTATGTGATCTAATATATCTGAAACTTTAAAGCGTCTTTAGGATTTACAGGTAGACTACATGGTTTTATGTGTGCTTCTGTCTTTCTCTATCTATCTATCTATCTATCTATCTATCTATCTATCTATCTATCTATCTATCTATATATCCTTCTATGTTGCTTGTAATTATCTATCTTCTGTTCTGAAGTATACAAAAGATAAAGAAATAGAACTATTTTAATTTATGAGCAGTAAACCTCTGCAGAAAAGTGTTATAGTAGTTGCCTCTTAGATCATACTATTTATTAATACACGTACTCAATGTAAACTAAGCTTCCTACATTCAATTTTTTTAATTATGTGTTAGATTTCTTTTTAAATCTGAATAAGGGCCTAATCTGTAATGTAAATTCTACTTTACTACATGTGATATAATATCAGATTTGATACTTACTAATAAAATGAAGTTTTACCAGTCCTAGTATGTTCCCATTGCTGGACACAATCATCTTGACCATGTTGGATTAACCTCCCTCATTCATGTACAGAGTTTGCACTAAGGCTACTTTCACACTAGCATTTATATATTCCGGTATTGAGTTCCGTTATAGGGGCTCAATACTGGAATAAAACGCTTCAGTCTTGCCCCCATTCATTGTCAATGGGGACACAACTGAACTGAAGAGAACGGAATGCTTCTAAAAGCATTCCGTTCAGTTCTCTTTAGTCTCCAGACCGGAGAGCAAGCCGCAACATGCTGCGGTTTGCTCTCCGGTCTGGGCATCCGCACCAAGACGGATCCGGAATCACCCCCAATGCAAGTCAATGGGGACGAATCTATTCGGTGTGACACAATAGTAAACGGATCCGTCCTCTATTGACTTTCAATGGAGTTCATGATGGATCCGTCACCTTGCACTTGTCCCTCGCAGCTCCCTCCTCCCTCTAGCAGGGGGCGCTGTGAGGAATCTTCCCATTGTGCGCGCCGTCCTCTGGAGCTGCTGGGACAGGTCGGGAGCTGCTGGGACAGGTAAGTATACCCCCCTCCTCCTCAAGATAGTGTCTGGTGCAAGTGTGGGGCTGGAGCGCGGTTCCAGCCCCACACGTGCATCTGCGGCAGCACGATCCGGCGGGAATCTTCACCCGTCGGATCCGTGCTGCCGCTAGTGTGAAAGAGGCCTAAGGATTTCTAGTGTTATCAATTGAGTTGATTTTACCTCATAAAGAAGGAGATTATTTTTCATTAAGATTTCTCTCATAATTTAAACTGTTGTTTTCACTTCTAATAATGTTAATATGTGAATGAAAATGGCACACCACCATATCCTATATTGGTTTATTTATGAACATAATAAGGATTGCCTTTCATTTTAATTCGTAAACATACTTAGGCCCTTAGCTAACCTTTACTATAAACCACAAATACCTCCAACATACTTTAAATGTATTGTAAAGCATCTTGAAGACATCTAGAACATTTTTAAATTATGGGAGAATAATGTATGTTAAAAACTATCCCCTACTAAAGTATTGCAAAGTTATCTTCATTGTAATAAAAAGTTAAAACATTTTAGCAATAAAGTTACTGTGCTACTAATATATAAAAGAGTGAAAAGTCACAACTAGGATTCTATAAAGTAAAATGGTGATATTCATGAAATTATCATATTAGAGAATTTACAAATTTGTCATTGTCAATAATACTGTTGCCCCTGACTCCAGAATTTCCGTATCCATACTCAGCCTCGTTTTTCCATTGTGCACCTACAAACTGGAACACACTTTGAGGGCTCATGAGCATATACTTATAATGGAGAGGACTTGAGGATGTTGGTGTTGGTTTGTGGGTGCACGGCATGAGCAACATGAGTTGTGTGATCCAGAGTCAGGGGCAGCAGTCATTTTTATGTAGTATTGTACTTTGTAGGGCTCAGGAGAGATGACATATTCCCTTTAAAGTATTTTGTATGCACCACTTTGTTTTAGAGAAGTCTATATTTCAGGAGAACCTGCATGTGTTTTTTTTTTTCTTTTTTTGCATCCTAAAAATTTTCAAACCCGTTGTGACTGAAATCTTCCTTAGTTTACCTGTGTCCTGGGAATAACTGAACTTCTGGGAACTGAATGGAACCAAATATTTGGGTATCTTCAGCTCTTAATGGGGAATGGCTATATGTCACCGGCCAATGATGCCACTGCTGATGTTTTCCTGTCCACCATGCCCCACACTGTATTGCCAGCACCGCTGCTACTTCTGCTACTAGTAGTGCCCCTACACAGTCACAAATCTCCTGCCTTGCTGCTGCCATAGCTACTACTACCCCTGCTGTAATGACTACAACTTCTGCTCCCAAAGAATGGACTTTATTTCATGCATTTGGAACTGCATTGTTTCTTCACTTTACTGAAACTCAGGCACACTGTCACCAGCTTATATTTGTGGCTGTGGCATTGGTGGAGATATATATATATATATATATATATATATATATATATATATATATACAGGGTGGACCATTTATATAGATACACCTAAATAAAATGGGAATTGTTGGTGATATTAACTTCCTGTTTGTGGCACATTAGTATATGGGAGGGGGGAAACTTTTCAAGATGGGTGGTGACTAGAGATGAGTGAATCGAAGCTGATGAAGTGGAATTCGTTATGAATTTCATGAAAAACTTGATTCGCAACGAAAGCGAATTTCATGGCGATTCGTAGTAATGAATCTTTTTTTTCTCCTAAAATGGCCGCAAGCACATGGCATGACATGGGGAAAGGATTTCTGGAACAAAGAAGTAAACACCCACAATTCGATCACATGAAGACATGTAGCCAATTAGCCGCCAGCCAGGTCCAGGGCCTGTGATGTCACAGCCCTATAAATAGCTCTGCAGCGCTGGAATCCGCCATTTGCTATTGATTTTAGACCAAAGACAGACGTCAGGAGAGTTAGGGCAAGTGAAAGAAAAACGTTCCTAAAGAAAAGAAATGAGGAGATCAGTGATAAATAATCTGAATAGCAGGGATATGAGAGGTATGATTTCTAGACAGAATCCATAGGGGATTATCAGGCAGTGAAATCGCTATTCTGGTACACTGAGCAGCAGTGAGTGGGCATAGGGGTTAGCCTGTTATACAGCACTGCACTCTGTTCTAAAGGCTGTTTTGGGGTGCTTTATTCAAAGAAGCACCACTAGTATCGCTTTTTGCAGTGCAGTAAGAGGGTCAGAGCCTTGTTTGGGGTACATTAAAAAAAAATTTAAAAAAAAATTAAAAAATAATATATATTTTTTTTTAAATATCTTTTGGGTTGTGTTTGGGGAAAAACATATATAATCCGTGATGGGCAGCTTGTAAATGTGAAAGAAATAGTTGCGGTGTTATTCGCCATACAAATAGACAGGCGACATATAGTGCTAAATTCTTCAGTGTAGTTGAATTGCCAAAAAAAACTGTGAATCCGTGTTTGTGGGGTTGTTCATTTTAAATAACTATTTACGGCGTTATTCGCCATCCAAACAGAAAAGTGTGGTATTGTGCGAACGTAGTCAATGAAGTTGAATTGCCAAAAAAACTGAATCCGTGTTTGTGGAGTTGTTAGTTTTAAATAACTATTTGCGGCGTTATTCGGCATTCAAACAGAAAAGTGTGATATTGTGCTAACGTAGTCAGTGAAGTTGAATTGCCCAAAAAACAGTTAAGAAGTGGTTATAGGCTCTTTCCTTTTACATCGATAGTCGCAGTATCAGTCGCTGTAAAAAAATAAATAAAAACAAAAAAGCTTATATTTTGGGTTGTGTATTAGCAAAAAAAAAAAATTAAACTTCCTCGGCGAAGTTGAATTGGCCAAAAAACATTTAATAGGTTTTTTTGCGGTTGTTCATTTTAACTTAGTATTTTTGGCGTCATTTGCCATCCAAACAGAAAAGCGTGATATTGTGCTGACGTAGTCAGTGAAGTTGAATTGCCCAAAAAAGAGTAAAGACGTGGTTCTGGGCTCGTTCTTTTTGCATCGATAGTCGCAGTGTCAGTCGCTATATAAACAAAGTGTATAGTGCTGTGCAGTAACCCATTGTACTGAAGTTCAGTAACCCATTGTTAACACACTGTGTAGGTGACAATATTTCAGAAAAAAATAGTTAAGCCATTGTGCAAGGCAGTGAGCAAAGTATAATTTTTGGGGGTATTCTTCATTTTATTTTATTTTAAATTTTTTTTATGAAACAGGATGTCAGACAGAGGGGTGACAGGCCATTCACAGGGGGCAGTGGCACAGATTTCTCAAGAACAAGCACAGGTCTAAGCAGAGGAAGGGGATGTGGCATTAGGGGTCACTCGGCGAAGCCACAGCTACTGGTGTCATCTAGTGGTCGTGTTTTGACCACCAACCCAGATATTCTTGAATGGTTGACTCGGTCATCCACTTCCTCCCAGATGACATCTAAAACCCCCAGCAAAGAGTCGGTGGGTTCGTCAGACACAACCCTTAGTTGGCAAGGCCCTGGAGCAGCTCCAGTGCCCTCACCTGTCCTCAACCTGCCTCTGTCCTTTTCGGTTCCCTCAGCCAGAGAAGTACTATATGCTGGGGGCTCTGCGCCACTATACAGAGAGGACGAACTACTTGAGGACAGTCAGCAGCTACTTGGAAGCCAAGAGGTGGGGCAGAAATCCGCTTCTTCCAGTAGGTGGTCAAGTATTGATGAGGAGAGTGTAGTGGGAGGTGATGTTGAGAGCGGTCAGGCTTTGTACACCGAGATAGTTGAGGAGGACATTAGCGACGTGCAAACTGTAGTTGATGATAATGTAGCCGATCGCATTTGGGAGCCGGGTGAAGCAAGGGCTTGATCATCATTATCATCATCTGCAGACGAGACTGACAGCTTGCACGTGAGGCAGCTGTGCAGGCAGCAAGTCGGTAGTGTGGCCGTTAGTCAGCGGAGTGGCAGCAGTGCGAGGTAGGGAGCCAAACGGGCACGGGGTAGACCGCATGTTTTCTGGCCTTGAAAAGAGCGGCGCAGGGGCTCAGCCAGGCAGCGGAGGTACCAATCAGTCAGTGCGGAGTGTTAGTGGTAAAATCGCCTACTTGGCGGTGTGGAAATTTTTTGGTAAGATGCCTGAGGAGGTGAACATGGCTATATGTAGAATCTGTGGTCAAAAAGTGAAGCGTGGCCAGGGTGCTAATGTTGGCACCACGGCCCTGCGCCAACATATGCCTGGCCTGGGAGAACCGTGGCTCAGATGTGGAGGTCCAGTCGGCAGCAGCAACAGCAGCATCACATAGTGGCACGCATCCCATTTCAGGCAGTCAAGGCTCCAGTACCTCTGCCGAAGGGAGCTGTCTGTCATCATCTACTGCTCCAGATGCTCCTGCTCCTCCTCCTCTTATTCCTAGCCACTCATTACAGCAGCAGTCGTTCACCGAGGAGATTGCAAAGAGACAGCAGTATGCATCCAGACATCCTACAGCACAGAAGCTGCAGTCCCTCCCTTTTAAACTGGTGGATTCTCCACCGTTCAGAGAAATGATGGCTTGTGCCGAGCCGAGGTGGAGAGTCCCAGCCGTCATTTCTTTGCCAAAAAGTCAGTCCCAGCCCTGCACAAATATGTAGAAGAGAAGGTGGCCCAGTCCTTGAGCCTGTTGGTGTCTGCCAAAGTGCACGGCAGCGCCGACGTATGGAGTTGTAACTACAGTCAAGGCCAGTACATGTCCTTTACGGCCCACTGGGTCAATGTGCTTCCTGCCCAGCCACACGAGCAACTTGAACAGGTGACGCCACTTTCTCCTCCTCGTTGTCAAACTGCTGATCCTGCGCTAATGTCCGTCTACTTCTCCACCACCTCAGCCTCCACTGCAGGGCCAAGTCATAGTGCTCCTCCAGCGTACCACATGTGCAGGGCATGGCGGTGTCACGCAGTTCTACGCCTGGTTTGCCTGGGCGAACTAAGTCACACAGGGGAGGAACTGCTCCGCTTCATGAAAGAAGAAATCGATAGCTGGCTTTCTCTGCGACAATTAAAAAATCAGAACCATGGTGACAGATAACGGAAAGAACATGGTGTCCACGCTGCGCCAAGGAGGGCTGAGCCATGCACCCTGCATGGCGCACGTATTTAATCTGGTTGTCAAAGTTTCCTGAAGTCTTATACCCAACTGTAAAACATTCTAAAAATAGCCAGGAAACTTTGCATGCACTTCAGCCATTCCTACAGCGTCAAGCACACCCTCCTTAAGCTGCAGTGGCTGAATGGCATCCCCCAACATTGGCTATGTGACGTTTCCACCCGTTGGAATTCTACCCTCCATATGTTGGACCGACTATACGAACAGAGAAAGGCCATAAATGATTTCTTAATGATCCAAGCGGACAGGAGTACTCCCCTGTGTAATTTTGATGTCAGCCAGTGGCAGCTCATGCGTGACACCTGCCACTTGCTCAGGCCCTTTGAGGAGGCCACGTTATGGTACGGTATACTACGGTATGAACAATGTCATTCCACTGCTTCATGTCCTAGAACAGATGCTGCAAAATCTTTCTGGTCAGGCGACTGGAAATGTGGAGACTGCATCTCACGGCCACATGAGTCCGGTGGGGGCTGAACTGGAGGAGGAGGAGGACATTGGAGCACAAGCATTTAGTGGTTTTTCTACCCAGGTAACAGAAGAGGAGGAGCAAGAGCAGCCAGAGGAGGTAGAGGGAGATGCGGAAGATGAGGCAGATGACCCAGAGACACCATGGAAGTATACAGTGGAGTTGGAGGCAGGGAGTCCCTCCGAGTCACTTGCGCAAATGGCCCGATGCATGCTCACTTGCTTATGTAGTGACAGCCAAATATTCACCATACGGCAGAGGGAGGATTTCTGGCTCTCCACCCTCTTGGACCCTCGCTACTGGTCTAAAATGGGGGTCTTTTTTTCACCTTCTGAGAGGGAGGACAAACTGAAGTACTATAGAGACATCCTATGTAGTCAGATGGCTGCTGCCTATCTGCGTCATTGTCCATCCTCTCGCAGGTCTGACCGGGGGGTTCCCTCAGCGCTCACGTACCACTGCCACGGCGGCTGGAGGGGGTGGTGGGGGGGCGAGCGTTAGGAGCAGTACTAGCTCCATCAGCAGCAACTTGAGTCTGGAGTCGCTGATGAGCAGCTTTCTTCACCCGCCAAGTTCAGAAAGTACTCACCAGCAGCAGCAGCAACAGGTAGACCAGGAGCAGACCCTGAACCAGCAGGTGGTGGCCTACTTGGACAGCACCCTGCCACACCACATTAAAGATCCGCTGGACTACTGGGCAGCCAAACTGGATTTCTTCAGGCTACCTGCCTCAGCCACTCTTATGATGCTGCCACCCGCCTGATGCCACACATCTACCAGCTGCTCCTTCTACCACCCAGTATCTTTACCAGTGAATGGTATTGCCACCCATCTCTCCACTCTGTCACTGACCCAATTTGTAGCCTTCTGATGCTGCAGCCACCTCAACAATCAGGTCTCCTCATGCTGCTACTGCTGTCACCTCCAGGCTATGTCACCATGCCACTCTGAGGCCTGATGATGCTGCTGCCGCCGCCTCCACACGCTGTGTCCTAGCTGCCTCTACCTCCAAATTATGTAATTGTGCCACTCTGTGGCCTACTCATGCTGCTGCCGCCGCCTCCACACGCTGTGTCCTAGCTGCCGCTACCTCCAAATTATGTAATTGTGCCACTCTACGGTATGTTGCATTTAAATTTTTATGACTGCTGCTGCCTCTCCCAGGGTATGTCACTGTGCCATTCTGTCTCATTAAAATTAGTACGACTCCTGCTGCCTCTCCCACTCTGTGGACTTGAAATGTATTTGACTGCTGCCTCTTGCAGCTGCTGTTACGGTGCCACTCAGTGGCCTAGTAAATGTATTCGACTGCTGCTGCCTCTTGCAGCTGCTATTACGGTGCCACTCTGTGGCCTTGAAATTTGTTTTATTGCTGCCTCTTGCAACTGCTGTGACGGTGCCACTCGTTGGCCTACTAAATCTATTCGACTGCTACTGCCTCTTGCAGCTGCTGTTATGGTGCCACTCTGTGGCCTTGAAATTTGTTCGACTGCTGCTGTCTCTTGCAGCTGCTGTTACGGTGCCACTCTGTGGCCTAGTAAATTGATTAGAATTTTTTTGGATCTTTTGCTCGGCAGCACTCGTAAATAGTTGGTACGTTCTGTAGTCCTATTCCATTATTCAAAGCTCAAGTTCACAGGAAACCTGTTTATTTTGAACACTTGAATTTTAAAAAGTAAACGATTCCGACCCCTGGGACACTCAGCGATGAGCATGGGGGAGACCAGAGGCAGGGGTTCCCACAGGTGGTAGCTCAACTCCCTGCAGACCGCCAGCTCGATCTCAAGATGGAACTCCGAACTTTCTTGGCGTCTTGGGTCCATACTGACATTTTGTCACAGTCAAGGCAAAGCTGGAGCCTTCACTGCACCTCCTCTGTCTTACGTTCCCGTCCGCTGGCATAACCAGCCCCGATACTGATAAGAACATATGCGACAGTTGATCTTAACCAAAAGGACGAGAATTTTTTATTACGGTCTGCTCTTCAGGGTATGTCATCATGCCACTCTACGGCCTGATGCTGCTGTCGCCACCGCCGACTCCTCATGCCGTCTCCTTGCTGCCGCTACGTCAAAATTAGGTAATTGTGCCACTCTGTGGCCTCCAAATTGTACTGCTACTTCCACTGCTGCTGCCACTTCCAGGGTCTGTCATTCTGCCACTCTGTGGCCTATTCATGCTGCTGCCACCTGGCCACACTGTTGTCGTGTCACTCTATAGTCTGCTGATGCTGCTGCCACTGCCATCTCCACGCTGTCTGGGGGGCTCTGCTTGTATAAGCGTGTAATAGAACAGGTTGTATGTGGAATCAGTGAATTGGTGTAAAAGGCGTGCGCTTTTGGCGCTCTAGTAGGATCTTGGGCCTCTGCACGATTCTTTATAGCTGGGTGCTAACATTGACCTGTAAGGCTGAGTTCAGACTTGAGTTGTTTGATGAGTTTTGGCCCCTTAACTGCCCAAATACATAAAAATGTGCAGCGATTCTAAGAGCGAAGTCTGTTATGTTCGTGTCTCACTGGCTTACAGTATTCTTTCACTACCACAGTAGACTCCCTATTAGTGTTGAGCGAGCATGCTCGGCCAAACTCGCTGTTCGGCCGAGCATGCCTACACTCGGCTCCACTTGGTGTTTGGCCGAACACCAAGTGTACTCGAGCGCAATCCTGGCATTCACTGTAATGTTGATTTGTACGCTAATGCTACGCATTGTATGCTAATGCGTACGAATTTGTATGCTAATGCATACGCATTGTGCGCTAATGCGTACGCATTGTGCGCTAATGCATACAAATTCAGTTAATTAGCATACTTTTACGAGTGAAAGGAGTAAAAGAGGAGAAGTCACGATTCTGACCTTTTTCTATTAACCAGACACCCTCCCCTCTTCCGAGCGGGGGGTGCCTGGTTTAGTCCCATTGACTAACATTAGGCTCGAGTGCTCGGGCAGAGCACCCGAGCATATGAGCACAGAGGTGCTCTCTCAACACTACTCCCTATGCGTATTACTACAAGGCACAGTGTTCTACACCACTATCCAGGCTCTCTGCAGCCCGGAAGTAGCCGTTTTTTAGCACGATTCGTCACAAATTTATTCGGATCGAAGCGAATCTTTTCGGAAAATTCGGCGAACTAGCCGAATTGAATTTTTAAAAAAAATTGTGGTGACCATGGCGGCCATTTTGAAGTCAGCCATTTTGGATCCAACTTTAGTTTTTTCAATGGGAAGAGGGTCATGTGACACATCAAACTTATAAGGGGATCAGATTGGGAGACATTGGGGGCCATTCAACTGGCCCACGACGACCAATCCACTTTCCTGTCCTGTTCATCTAGGAATGCTCGGACCTGACACCCATAATGTGGTGGTGCACCATCTTCCTGGAAAAACTCAGGGAACGTGCCAGCTTCAGTGCATAAAGAGGGAAATACAACATCATGTAGTAGTTGAATGGTCCCCAAGGTCTCCCGATCTGACCCCCTTAGACTTTTATCTTTTGGGTCATCTAAATGCAATTGTTTATGCTGTGAAGATACGAGATGTGCAGCACCTGAAACTACGGATACTGGAAGCCTGTGCAAGCATTTTTTCTGCGGTGTTGCTATCAGTGTGTGAAGAGTGGGAGAAGAGGGTTGCATTGACAATCCAACACAATGGGCAGCACTTTGAACACATTTTATAAGTGGTCAGAAACTTGTAAACAACTCATGAAAGAATAATTTACGTTAAAACCAAGCACATTATTGTTTTTCTTGTGAAATTCTCATTACGTTTGATGTGTCACATGACCCTCTTCCCATTGAAAAAACTAAAGTTGGATTCAAATTGGCAAACTTCAAAATGTCCGCCATGGTCACCACCCATTTTGAAAAGCTTGCCCCCTCCCATATACTAATGTGCCACAAACAGGAAATATCAACAACCATTCCCATTTTATTTAGGTGTATCCATATTAATGGCCCACTCTGTATATTATAACATAACACCAAATCTGTTCCTCCTCCCAGAAAAAGGATACCTTTTGAACTGCTTGTTCAAAAACAAGTCATTGCTTCTTCCAATATCACCATATTTATACAAACAGAGGCAGACATTTGCTCCACAAAGGTAAGATTTTGCACTTAAAAATGCCAGTGTTTATTAAACAGGCGGCATGTTAGCACTGGCAATCATGCATTTACCCATAGCTGTATATGTCACTTTAACATTATTATTTATTTTATTTACTTTACTCTTTGCATACAAGTTGAATTTATTTTTACCTGAATCAAATTTACTGAACAAAAAATAATAATAATAATAATAATTTTTAGTTATATAGTGGCATCATATTCTACAGTGCTTTACAAATTCAGAGGGTTCATGTACCAAACAAAAGACATCACAAAGTATCTGGCTAATATACAACTGAAACACTAGGAGTCATTTCAATTGAACTCAAAGTGAATTTCAAGAAATTTGCTTTCTCTGTTTTTCTCTAGCCAGTCAGTGCAGACTGTATCACTTGTATAAGGGTTTCTTGTGATCTATAAAACAGATATCAATTAAAGAATGCAAAAACACTGTAAACATACCCTTCATCGTCATCTCACCCTGTGTGTATCAACTTTAATGAACATTATCTTCCCTATCAAAAGTATATACATTTTTGATCAGGGCAATCTGTGTGATTTCAGTTATGATTACAAAATATACAAACAGTTTTGTGCTCATAAAAACCTCAATTTAACTAATAGTCCTACATTAATCAGTGTGGTTTTGCGGGATCATTAATATTTTCCAAATATTTTATAAGTCTTGCAAGTTCTGTATGTGATATGTAAACTTTTGAAAACCAGTTCATGATGATAGGACTAATAGAATAACATTACCATGTACTACCGTTGGGGTCATCAATAGTCCAAACTGTCACAGAACATCTTTAAAGGGATTATACAACCACCGTCTTGGGCTATTATCTGCAGTAATACGTAAATAGTCTGCAGATAAGTACTCCAGGCTGCTATTTATTATTTTCCTACTGTCCGTTGTTTCCTTGCTTTCAGTATTTAAAGCTGCACGGAAATACATGATACATACATCATCTACCATTTAATGGAATATATTCAATGGCTTTTGTATCAAGATAACGCAATGGGTTAAGAAATTTGAGTTGGTACAGCTATATCTGTACCATTTACCCCTTTTCTACGACCCTTACAATATATACAAAGAATAAACATTTCTAGTTTAATTTTTCAAATAGAGAATATTCTAACTTAAAGGGGTTAATCATTTGTAGACTCAAATGGCATATTGACCATCAATGTCTGATGGATAAGGGTCCACTATGATGCCTGCCAGTTGCTAGAACAAAGTGGTAGTGGCACTAATAAAGCATCATGCCACTCTATTTCCTTCCAGCATTGATTTTTTAAAGGCTACTTTGACAGCCAACTATAGACAATGGGTGACCATATGACAATTTTTAAAAAGCCAAGGGGGGCTGATCTAAGATGCCTTCAATGTTTTTGAGATTTTCTTGTAATATCTAAATATTCAGGTCCTAGTAGAGAACTTTTCATGGATTATATGTCATCATCAGGCAAATGTTACTGGTACATAAATATTACTATACATGGTTTTGGGGCATTCCAACCAAAGGTGCATCATTAAGAAACATTCTTATTGCCACAGTGATTAAACTCTGCATTTGATATTAATTATATGTTTAAACTGGTTTACAAAATATAAAGTAACCGAGAGTCAGCTAAATGCTTAATAATATCATTTTTCAGTTTCTGTCACGTAAGGGGGAAATTTCTAGTTGACTGAACTGCAGCTTTAATCTCTCATTAGATCACATTCATGACATGGCATCAATGACCTCTCACCACATCAACAGCTATTCCAAGTGATGTGGAAAGCGAAAAGAACATGAAAGGAGAAATTAAAAAAAAATGTGTTTAATGTGTAAATTTACTGACCATTGGTTTTGCTTGCATTTTATCTACAAATTTACATCACTTGTTTGACTTTATTTGTACAGTAGTTTGTGATGTGCCCATTTCTGGGCTTTACCATTGGCATAGAAGAAAATTGTTTTGTAATATTTTTATTTTAATAATACACTAGCACTTACCCCTCCAGAATATGATGAAGAAAAGAGTGGGGAAAGCCTCTATATCCGGGTCGAAGGCTCTGGGGACCCCGTAAGCCATCACAATGAATTCATACTTGCACCGGAGCGCCGACCACGGAGGAGCCAAGATGGCACCACCGCGACAGACCAGGGAGGAAGACGAAGAGGTACCTCCTCCTTCTCCCTCCTGCTTGGTGGTGAACAGACCGCTGGCTCAGAATACAGGGCCCTGCCACCAGCCCTATCCACCAGAGCTCCTGTGCTCTCCCCCCAGCTCCTTGCTGACTGAGCCACATACCGCTTCACAGCATGAAGCTGTGGCGGAGCACCAGACGGCAGTGTAGACCAACCGCCTTGTCAGGGGGCAGCTTGGCACTTTTTTGGGAAGAGGCCATGATGGCACACTTTAGCCATAATGATCTATGGTCCTCCTTCTTTCTCAGCTATGGCTAAGATTATGTTATATTTATTGAAATGTAAAGGGCCTCAATTCCAACATAAAAAGTTGCACTACCCTGCTGGAACTCCGCACAGCTAATGCTGGTATTGTGTTTACACAGGAGACTTTCTGTGGGTCCTTCACTTTTGCAAAGCACCGGTTCCCAAGAGCCTATGCAGATTTGGTCAGCTCAAAATCAGCAGGAGTGGCAATTTTGATATCCCGATCCTGTCCATTTCAGGTGGACAAGGTGGACACGGATCACATGGATCATTACCTCATTGTGCAAGGTACCCTGTATGGTGTCCAAATGCAGCTCTGCACGGCCTATGCCCCAAACTCCTGTCAGCTTACCTTCCTCTCATCTTTGTTCACCACTCTTTCCTCTACTAGAGGGGGTATCCAGCTGATGGGGGGTTTCAATGTCCCATTTTCAGAAAATGTAGACAGGCTTACAACATTGGTGGCCCCTCCGGCAAGTTAGGTGAAACACCTATCCAGGAGTTTCCATAGACTCATTCGCATACACTCTTTCTTTGTCCTCTGGAGGGTAGACAACCCTACCTCATGTCAATACATTTTCTACTCCCCTCTGAATTCCATGCATACCAGGATAGACTATTACCTGGGAAACGTGCTATCTCTCGTCCCACACTGAATTGCGTGCATCTGTCACCCATTACTTTGAAAATAAGCCTACTGCACCCTCTTGGTCCATCCTGTGGGAATCCCATCAGGCGGTGTTTCGTGGTACTTGCTTCTCTCTCTCCTTGCGCCTAAAAAAAGACAGGTAAGCCCAATATAGAAAATACCTACGCTCCTTGCAAGTGGCAGAGAGGGAATTGACCTCTAGATCGTCTAAACGATTACTGCAATGAATCATAGTGCTGCGATCCAAACTTAAAACACTGAACCTTTCCATGACTGAAAATCTGATTTGCTACACTAGACAACGCTATTTCACATATGGCAACAATCCTCATACCCTCTTAGCCAAACAACTGAAAAATCACACGAGTCCAACCCCCATGCAATCAGGGATCAGCACGGTACCCTTCAATACCACCATAAGGTGATTGCTGATTTGTTTCACACTTATGACTCGGCTCTATAATCACTCCCTAGCAATGAGACAAAGAGGAATGAGTTACTGGATGAGTTTTTGCCAGAATACCGCTAGCACTCTCTGTCTTCCGATGCCTTAGCCCATCTAAACCAGACCGTTACAATTAGAGATGGGATGAATATATTTGCTGCTTCGTAGATTCTTATCGAATCTTAGAAATTTTGGATTCCGAAACAAGAGGATTCTTTACGGTAAGAGCAGTGAGACTATGGAACTCTCTGCCTCAGGAGGTGGTGATGGTAAGTTCACTAAAAGAGTTCAAGAGGGGCCTGGATGTATTTTTGGAGGGTAATAATATTACAGGTTATAGTTACTAGAGAGGGGTTGTTGATCCAGGGAGTAATTCTGATTGCCTGACTGGAGTCGGGAAGGAATTTTTTTCCCTAAAGTGGGGAAAACTGGCTTCTACCTCACAGGGTTTTTTTGCCTTCCTCTGGATCAACTTGTAGGAAAACAGGCCGAACTGGATGGACAGATGTCTTTTTTCGGCCTTATAAACTATGTTACTATGTTACTATGTTAAATCCGAATTTTGTCGGATTCACTTCGTATTATTCTTAAATCTTCGCAAAATTTTGCACGCTAACGATACGTACGATACGTACGATAAGTATGAAGCATACGAAACGTACGCATTTTGCGTGAGGCGTAAAAATGAGGATACACCCCCGCCAGAGCGGGAAAATGAAGATACGCCCCCCTCAGACCTGGAAAAAAACAGCCCGGCCCACCGGGATCTGACTATTTGCACATATAGGACGTGAAGACTCCCTCAGTACTCTCTACTCCTCTGGACCAGTTTAGACCAGGGCTGAGTCTGCTGACCTCAGAGCAAGTAGCAACTGCTGCAAGCATGGCTAAAAAAGAGCTGCGCCTGGGTCCCAACTGGAACCAAATGTACTTTGGGGACGAGCGTGTGTCACGCTGTGAACTGAAAGCGAGTAACCCACCTACAGTACCTTTATTCTCCTTACCGCCTACTGAGTTTGCTGTGAACAGGCGGTTCTTTGTGAGGCGGCTGGTGCGTCTGGGGCTGGTGCGTCTGCTGTGGCTGGTGCGGCGGATGGAGCGTCCACACAGCCGCCCAGGAGGAGATCCACAACACCTTCCATACACCAGAAACGGATTGTGCCACCATCGATGATGGCCCATGCGCTGACCCTCTAGGACTATAAAACAGCTGTGGAGGACTGGGTCATCCAGGTACTGGACCACCCTAGGACGGGAGATCCTGCATTGGAACGGCGAAGAGGAACGGTCCTGTGGTTTTCAGTGGAGAGAGGCTCTGGCTTCCTGGCGGACGACGAGGACGGAAACGAGTATTTTGTGGGCCGCAGATCGGTGAAATGGCCATTCCTTCCACAACCTCGTCATAGCCTGTACATGGGGGATCAGGTGGAGTACACCCCCATGGCGTCCCTGAAAGGCCCCTTTGCGACGGGGTTACCCTCCTTTCCAAGCCCCTGGTACCTACATCGGAACCAGAAGTGTGGCCGGATGTACCAGGTCCAGGATGCTTGCGCTGCCTTCTTTAGTCCCCAGATGGCGTCCTCTGGTTCAGGGAAAAGCCACATCCGGAGCCAGAGTCTCTGATCCCTGGACTGCCAGCACCACCACCACCACAGTCCTTTCAGCTGGGTCAGCTGACAACGTCTTCACGTTCCCGTCCACGGTGATCCACCAATGCCAGCTGCCATGGAAGATGAAGCCAGCAGCAGCCAGGGAAGTTGGGGCTACTTCCCTGGATGCAACCTTGCCAGAACCGCTGCAGCCGGAATTCCGTACCACTGCTGTCCCGGGAGGAGAATTCGGAAAAGCGCAAGTGGCTGCAGCGCTCACCAGCGTGACCATCACCTGGACCTGGTCAAGTCCGTCTTCAGGAACAAGAGGGCACTGGAGTTCTACCACAGCAGCGAGCGTGGCCTACAAGAGGCAGGAGCGTCCTCTGATGTCCTTCAGCAGGAGCTTGAGTGAGGAGGACTTCAAGTCCCTCATCTGAGGAACCCAACTACTGGCTGAGTGAAAGACACCTCTGAAGGACCTATGGGCGCTATACCATGGACTGCACCTGACAGGTGAGATGCTAGTTGGCAGTTGTTTTTGTTTAGTTTGTGTTGCCCCCGTTTGACTCTCACCCAGGTGGGCATGGCTGTCAGGACTCCCCCCATTCTGCATAAAATTCCCTGTTGCACCGAAATGCGCCTATTTTCCTTTTTCCCCCCTTCTCAGGTTATTTGGGAGCCCCTTTTGCAAAAACGGTTCTCTATTTGCTGCGGTTTTCTATTATCCATGTGGATTACATGTTACCTGTTTGGATTACAATTTTACCTCACGTGGATTACAATTGAATTTTGGACTATGTGTTCCAGACAGTGTTTTATCATGCCAACTAGGAGCCATAAGGAGAGACTCAAAGGTATATCTGAGCCGTTTATGCTTGCAAATGTGAAATTGATTGCACTAAAATGTTTGCATACTTATGTCTTTCCTGTATTTTAGCTAGTATAGTAGCTACACTGTTTTTAATGGTTCAGCATTTTAGCCCATTGTGTGTATTCTTTTTCTGGTACTGCAATGTGTCCTATTATGCACTTATTGTGCAGTGTTTTTAGTAAATTATGCACTTAGCTGGATAGCTAGCTGTGAGCACCTTACTTTTCAAGCTCATAAAGACTGTATGCCACGGCCTAGCCTCGTGTGTATGACGCATTCGCGCGTCAATAGTACAGTAAGGATTCGTACGCATTTTTGTACGCTAATGCTTACGTATTGCATACTTTTAACAACGCTGACTGTACGTTCGTAATTTGTGCAGAAATGTTCACAAAATAACGATTGTTTTTTGAACGGAGATTCGACCGAATAAATTCGTAAAAGAACGAATCTTGTCAGAAATTCGTTGAGTATTCGGCGAAGCGAATTTTTGATGATTCGCTCATCTCTAATTACAATGGAGGAAGTTAGGGATGTTATATCTGAGTTAAATCACATGGCCCAGGTGGGTTGACTAATAAATATTTCAAAACCTAACTGAGGGCTTACTGACCCCGCATATGGTCAATCTATTTAATGGATTTTTAGCAGGTGAAAAGATCCCAGACACTATGTTAAATTCACACATAACTGTTATTCCCAGCGGAGTGCTCTAGTTACCGCCCTATCAGTTTGTTAACCTGGACTTAAAGATATTTACAAAACTATTAGCAATTCGCCTGAACACATGGATACACCACTTAATTCACAAAGACCAAGTTGGGTTCGTCCAGTTCCACCATGCAGGGGAAAATACAAGAAAGGACCTTGACCTCATAGACACGGCGAACGGGGGATGTGTCAAGGCCCTATTACTGAGCCTTGATGCAGAAAAGGCCTTTGATTGTCTAAACTGGGACTTTATGTTCCGAACCCTGCACCATTATATTGGTGGCAATATGCCACCAATATATGATATGAGACAACTCCTTTAACACCAATATAGTATTAGTAATGTCAAATTAACAGCAATATATATGGCTACGAGTAAACAGATGGTAGGCGCTGGTAATGAATGGTTTGTTTGAAAACAGACTGCAATGTTGGATTTTTTCTTAGTGCTCTTAAATTTTTTTTTCGAAAAGTTAAAAAACAGTCCAAAATGTCTTCTTTTCTGTCTTCTGAACTATAAAATGGCAGCTACCATTTTGAGCACTTCATGCGGGACTAATCAAAAAAGTTTCAGATTTGGACAAATCATTTAAAGTACTGAGGATAATTTTAATGTATGGGTGGATAAGGGGTCTGACTAGACCAAATCAGCAATTAATTAACTATGAAAACCTTCTGTGTATATGGTTTAAATATGTTTGCTTAAAGTTCAAGTATACTTGAAATTTATTACAGCAATGCTTAGAGGAGGTGATGTCCTAGAGATGTTAGTATGCTCTATTGGAGGTAGACAGTCCATTCCACATGGTTCTATGAGCTAAATTAAGAACAGAAAAAGTTCATCCAGAGTGCACATTAAAATTTTCAATAGGACTATAGATGACTGGGAGGCATGAGCAAGCCTGTCACTTTTTCTCAGCTTCTTCAGCAAATGATGGATTCACTCTATGGCCAAAACATAACCCATGAGATATGCCTGACTTCGTGTGTTATTCTTCATTTTCAGTCATGCTGAAATACACTCTGTGGTTAAACAAATCTGCTTTTATGAAGCAAAGTACTGTGAAACAGAGATGATTATGGCCCAACACAATAAATTAAGCCAAAGTGTAAAGTAGAGATGATGACTCCATTACTTTAATTAGGTTTTATCTGAGCACAGCATGAACTAATATAGCTCCGATTGCAATTATTTCTCTTATATTTAACTGACAGGGCGATCTTTATCATGTGAACAGAGAATTAACTATTTAACACATTTTTCCCTAATTTATGATTTGGCGATTTTGTGTACATAACATAATAAGAAATATATTACCAAAATCTGCTTCTATATTTCTTTTTCAGGATCTGATTCAGATTTTAGCTGTGGCTGGTGCTAGAGCAGAGATAGTAACTAGAAATGAGCAAAGTTTTGAAAAATTAAATTCGGTTTAATTTACCAAAGTTCACCAAGAAATTTGATTTGTTCCGAATTAATTTGTCACGAAGCGCTAAAAACCAGGTATACCTAGGCCACTCTGCCTATTCATATTCTTACCACTTGGTGGCCCAATCTCAGTGTGAAGGATTGGAAGATAACCCATTCCCGACCGCTGAGAGTAAATTTATATCTGCAGTCGGGCATTTAAAAATGGCTTCTGCTGGTGTGTGCAGCGGGAGCAATGGTCGCTGGTGCAATGGCCGCCCGGAGCAGACACCCAGCATTAATGTCTGCAACATGAGATAATTCTGGTAGTGGAATTTTAACACTTCAGATGCCATGATCATCTAGGTGTGTGCCAGCTTCCCCTGGTAGGGATCGAGGGAGACAGACTGTGTATGCAGCAGCCCCTATCCTTCTGTGGAATGGTATCAGAGATGGTACACAGCATTGAGGTGGGAAAACCTTCCTCAAAGTAATAAAATTGAGGGATCCACAACAGGGATGACCATAATTCCATGTGAATCCCTCTATAAGGTGCAGGATCCCTTCCTACTATGAACCTAGTGGCATTTTTCTTTTAAAATTATTAGGGTTAAGACAAGATGGCAGAACATGGTGAATGAATAAAACATGGCCGCCTGATTATTGCAGCAACACTGTCCCTAGTGCATGAGTGCTTGCCATATCTCTCCTTATGCTCACGTCATAGGACAATGGCAGAGACTGTGTGGGATGTGGCTTTCATAGGGCTACGACATCACAGGGGATGGCTACCTGTGGATCGTCTTGCTGCATGCCATTATGGGTAATCTCACATTCCCGGGCTTCTTACTTTCACTTACCACCAAGCACCACTGAATTCGGGACAGAATTTTGCTTTGAATGCTTTGCTTTAGGCCTCTTTCACACGAACGTTGTGTTTTGCGGTCCGCAAATTGCGGAGCCGCAAAAACAACGGATGGCATCCGTGTGCATTCCGTATTTTGCGGAACGGAACAGCTGGCCCCTAATAGAACAGTACTATTCTTGTCCGTAATATGGACTATTTTTTTTTTTGCGGGCTACGGAACGGAGCAACGGATGCGGACAGCACACGGTGTGCTGTCCGCATTTTTTGCGGACCCATAAAAATGAATGGGTCCGCATTTTTCATGTGAAAAATGTGGATCGGAGCCCGCAAAAAATACATTCGTGTGAAAGAGGCCTTACTCAACACTAGTACTAACCATTGAAACAATAGTAGTTGAAAGTTATTTTTCAAGTTTATTAAGTACCGTATATAATTTACATTGAAGGCGCTAACATTTGGCCAGATTTTCTAATCCTAACCTACAGTCACTTTGACAAGCACAAACGTTTAACTTGAGCTAAAATTGTACCTCAATTACCTTAAGCACCCAACATTATTATTATGACTTAGCTACTTTAATAGGTTCCTACTGTTGATATGCTGAATGTCTCATTAATATAGGGCCTACTGTTTTACAATAGCTTTTAGCAAATAATATCAATTCTGTGTCTAAATCACATCAAAATGTCTAATGCCCATAATCTAAAAATATTCCTTACCCGTCACTGTTACTCTTTTTTGTGTGATCAGACAATGGTTATCTCTGTGCATCGGTGCATTTGCAGCACATGAAGAGATTATAGATTTCTTGTACTTAAATCTGTAGCTAAGACCGTCTCTTTTTAGCTTAAAACTAAGTATAACCTGACAAATGTGAAATACAGTATATTACATACGAATAAGCTGAAATCATTGTATAAAGTAGGTATTAAAAGATAAAAGTATAGCAGTGATTTTGCTGTAATTGTGTAACAAGTGGCTGATGTTCTACTGTTTCAAATACTACGTTCCTAGTTTCTGCAAAAAGAGAGAGAGAAAGCAAGAAATGAAGGGAAAAAAAACAAATTAGGTTGAATCTAGCAATGTTGTTTTTTTTTCTCTGAAGACATTTCATGCTTAGTTCAAATAAAGTTCAGTTACGTCTAATAGATTATTCCGGATGAAAGAGACTGAGGGATTAAAGAATAAATGAAAATATCTTCCAATCTGCCTGGGTTGCAGACAGTATTTAATGTAAAAGTCAGGTGACACAAATGTAGCTAGCCTTTGGAAGCTAACCTGGAGACCTTTGGGTGTTGAGCTGGAAAAGATAAGGTCTGATTTGACTTCAGAGTATAAACACAATGTTATCCAAACATCAAAAATCCACCCATTGTGAACCCACAGCATGTGTAATGATTATAATCTGTACATTTAATCATGGGAACATAGCGATAGACAAACAAAGGTTAGGTAAACTGACAAATTAAGCTGTTTGAGACAAAAAAAAAGATAGATATTAATATTTAATTGCAGATAGCATTTGAACATTTAAAATGTCCGCAAGCACAGTATTTGCAAAAATAAATGAATATCTACCTGTAAGATATTTTTAAAAAGTGAGTGTGTACATATCCTTCTTTTCCTTCTTTTTTATGTTATATATTTAATTGAGCTATTGGCTTTTTTTTAGTTTTGAAGCATACTGTACAATAATATCACAAAAGTTAAATTATCTCAGCATAAAACATAGACATTAAAACTGTGTTGAATATATCATTATTATTTTCTTATTTATTTTACTCACTTATATAGTGCTGACATACTCTGTAGTGATTTACATATATTATTATCATAGCTGTTTATTATTATTATTATTATTATTATTATTATTATTATTATTATTATTATTATTAATCAAAATAATGACACAGTGAAAAATGTACCTGTTTTGTCATGTGTTGGCATGCTTCATAACTGTTATATAGTTTTCATTTGCTGTATCCCAAGGGAAGCAACAGAATAAATGGGCATTGAAAATCAACAGAGCACCTGTAGAAAATGTCACAAGGTTCAAATGTCTTTGTCGACTATCTCAAGCATTTCAGGGATGCTAAGAAAGAAGAAATGTTTGGAATCCGATTTAAAGGATATATATATATATATATATATATATATATATATATATATATACACACACATGGTATTTATTTTTATGTTTTGCAAAATATATTACTGCTACACAAAAATAAACTCTATATTGTATATAAATTCAACAATTAAAATTGTTTGAAATATCTAAAAAAAAACTGGCCTAAAAATTAGAATGCCAACACATGCTAGCATTAACTCTAAAATGGTTAACTGCAATAAAAAACAACAAAAAAGGTGTGATTGACAATTAATCAAGATATGCAAAAGTGATTTATGATTTTATTTTTCTTACATTCAGTACAAAGTACACACAGTATATTCATTCACTCGTTTGTAATGGTTAATAAGCTATAATATTAACTCTGGATAGCATATAAAAAAATCCTAAAATGAGCTATACCATGGTTAACTGTAAAAAACAAAATAAAGCTGTGATCGACAATTAATCAAGATATGCTAAACTGATTTATGATTTTATTTTTCTTATTCAGTAAAAAGTGCACACATTATATTCATTCACTAGTCTGTGATGGATAATAAGCTATAAAATTAACTATTTGGATAACATATTTGAATATGCTACATTATTCTCATGCTGCAGTTATACTAAAAAGAATAAATAAAATGTGATACATTTTAATAATAATAAATTATTTATGAAATTGATAATGTTTTTAAATGTGAAAATGAAAGTAGTAATGCAAATGAAATTGTTTTGGTGGAAAATATTTTGTTGTTATTGAGAATCTTTAGAAATATATACTTTTGAATTATCCAGATAAATTATTGGATGAACTAGTTAATTTTAGAATTAAGAAATGAGAGACTGCCATAGCTGACTATATGACAAAACCCATCTGTCACAATGAGAAGCAGTATGAATTTGGTTATTACTGTACATCTAACAACTACCATAATGTGTATGAATATATAAAACATGCAAGTGCATTATGATACTTTAAACTATTACTATTTACTATTGCTGTAACAATGTGTGCACAGGTACTGTAGTGAATTCTGGCACTGAAAAGCACATCAGCCTATTATTAACATTTTTTTATTATATATTTTATAAATAAATAAAGAAATGCAGAAACACATTTTCAACAGGGCATATACTCTATCATCACTGCATTTAAATTCCTCCTCATTCCAGGTGTTAAGTGAGGAGGAATGTCCCCAGGACCCTTGCACTGCTGACCCCAGAGATCAGACCTATCCCCAATCTAGAATGTCTGTAATCTTCACTAAATTTTATTACATTAATTATGACTAGGCTTCAGCGAATCCAACCTCTGATCATAGATACAAAGTCGATTCGTTGAAATACTTAGATATTAATGCTGTTTCCATACAGCATGAAAATATGCATTTTCATAAGCATTTTTAAAATAGTAACATTTATGCTATATTTTTAGTTCTCTTTTGTCACTTTAATTTGTAATTCATTTGAAAGAGTTATATAAATGACAATGCTATTTACTGAAATATCAGATAAAATGCTTCAGTGCAACAGTGATGTTTTGAGTTTTTTTATACTGGTATTGATATTTACAAATGGCAAAACAGATTTCTCACCTCTTTATTCAGCCATAGTTTATCAAAATAATCTTTATATTGTAGCATTTGGTCATTTAAAGGGAATATACTGTAGTGATTTTGCTTGATTTTTTAAAATGATTTTTATATTTTTACCTTCTCACTATTGGGTGAAGCTCATAGCTCATAGTTTCAGTCTATTTATATTTATTTGCTTGCAGTATTATTAGCTGACATTAAAGAGAAAATGATCTATTGTTTAAATCCAGTTTATATATTTAACATATTTTTAAAGAATTTTATGTCATTTTTAATTTTCCATGTCAATATTTATATTTAACCCTTTCATGACCGGACCTATAAAAGGCCTGAATGTCCAGGCAACTTTTTGTGATTTGGGCACATGGTGGTTTAGTGACCCTAATTTTTTATTTTTTTTTGTTTAACTACGAAAATAATTTTTGCAATTTTTTTATATTTTTTAGGTGTAATTTGGACAAAAACCGCTAATTCTTATTAAAAAAAGTAATTATTTTTAATTATAGATTTTTATTTTTTAAATATTAAAACTGACACACAAATTAATTATTGCAATGGGTTCCCTATTTGATGACGATTGTTTTGATATATAACATGTATAGATTTTATTGAACGGGGCTACTATGGTGACTGTTTCCATTGGAGACTGCGTGTTTAATTTAATTTTTTTTTTTTACATTTCTTTTTGTTTTTTTATTATTTTTTTACTTATATATTAATTTATTTTTGACAAATAATATGTCCCCCAGGAGGTCATTGAAAGTCCTCTGGAGGACATTGACTTTTTTTTAACACTTTTTTTCCCCACTGTTTCCACTGTAACTGGGACATCCACAGGAGCCCCTGTTACAGGGGAAAACAGCCCCCTGTGGGCTCATTAGACACAGGCAGAGCTGATCAGGGTCTCTTTAGACCCTGCAGCACTGCTGTGGACCCGAGACACCCGGCGGTCATGTGACCGCCGGGACTAACACAGGAAGCGGCGCTTCCTTCCTGCTCCACCACGTGCCCAGGTACGGCTGTCCTCCGGCTGAGGAGAAGACAGAAGCGGTAATAAACCGCTCCTGTCTTCTCCTCAGGGTCCCCGCTCTGTCTGTGAGCTGGGACCCGACCTGCTCCTGCTAGATTGCAGGAGCAGGAGCTTTAATTAAGCTATTAAAGGGCCGCCTGCACGTGTATATACGTGCTATCTGCACAGGGAATGTGCAGATAGGACGTATATACACAGATGGCGGTCGTCAAGGGGTTAAACAAAAACATAACATCCTACAGTTTTTATAATGGCCACCAAGCCTAATAATAGGCAGCACTTTTCAATCTGTAAAGATGACTTTACTGTAGTTACCTGCTTAACTGTCATTCTAATCCTGCATATTATGATATCACATCTGCATATAGATAAGACAGGATCCTCAATTCACAATAGCTGAATGTTAAAGCTTATCTATTTTTTCCTCGTACAATGTCCTCTGCACAGGTCACAGGGGGTCCATGAGGTCCCCTCCTGACCATTGTGTCTATAGTGATGTGGCTGCTGTAAAGCAATTTTCTTAATGCTTTCTAAATGCTGTCAAGAACAGCTCAGGCAAGATGGCCATCCCCATAGTCATGTTCAGGAAACAGAAAAATATATCTGCAATCAGAAAATAAATCTGCAAATCAGAAACAGATTAGAAAAAAAGATATGCGTTGCTCTGTGGTTTTAACTGGCAGATAAAATGTTTAGTCATACAGTTCCTTTAAAGGTTGTGGACACTTTTACACAGATTTTTATATTATTGAGATTTTATGTTAAAAATGTTTTTTCTAATTGGGTTAAAATTGATTTTTCAGTGAAACAAAATTACTTTGTAGCTGGGTAAGAGAGACTTAAAAACATAAAAAATACATTTATTATTTTCACTAATCCCCCGCAATTGTCATTCAAAGCCTTTGCTGCTCTCTAGTTCATGATCCCGTCTCTAAACACAGTAATTGACTTGATATGTTTTTTCTTGGCCAAATTTAGTTAACCATTAATGTTTATATGCCAAAATGTCCAGTAAAGACCCCATACAGAAAAAAAGAAACAAACCTGAATTCAAACAAGCAAAATCAAGCAAATCAGGTTTTCAATGCCAAAACTCATGGTCCACAAAGGGTTAATCTGATAGCGTTTCCAACAGGGCCCTGAGGAAGGACAGGTTCACCACTCAGACTGTGTGCCAGAATTAATCAATCTCATCTAGGTTTTAAAAGGTATAATATTCCAATACCAACTGAAATACAGTGTGTGTTCTTGTAGCTACAACAGGAGACAAAGTGTGTAATTAACAGATATTCGATGTAATTAACTGAGACAGTGACATTGAATTTGATCAGCTACACATGCACATACATATGTGTTTTCTGATGGGTCTTTGAAATGGTTGTTAAATGGAAACGTTAGCCATGATACAAGATATGCAATATGTATTTTGTAAAGCTGAGTTTCATTTCAGTTACTGATATTGCTTTCAAAGGGCATGAAGACTTGTTTAAAAGAACATGCTACATTGTGCAATCTGGAGCCTTACATTAAAGAGGTTCTCTGGGCTTTTACTATTGATGACTTATCCTATGGATATGTGATCAATATCACATCTGCGGGGGTCTTGCACCCCCACCGATCAGCTGTATGAAGACACAGTGTGCGCAGTGCGCACATGCTGTCTCCTTTCTTTCTTCCTGTCTTTGCCATAGACGGCAGCGATGAACAGGAAGAGAGAAGGGAGACAGCATGTGCACACTGCACGCGCCGTTTCCCCATACTACTGATTGGCACAGGTGCTGGACCCCTGCTGATCTAATATTGAGGATAGATAATTAATACACATTAATAACATTAACTATGTGACACTTTAATTTTCCTGTCATGGATTCCATATGATCACTGTAGGGCTTAACAACAAAAAATGGTTGTCCAAAGAAAAATAAAAGGATTGTACAAATCTTTTAAGACTTGTCCAAATAGAATAACCCAAAGGACAGATTTATGGTTCATAACTTCCATATACTCTAAAGCTGTATGTTACTTTTGTCATCTGAGCCAACTCTTTCTCTCCCAACTAGCCGCATTCAAATATACGCTTGGCTCCATTCTGTGTCCTCAATGGGGAGATGAGAGAAAACTGATGCCAGACACTTCAGACAGTTTCTTAGTTCTCAAGAGGACAACAGGATTGAGCATGTTGAAATCCCAATGATCCTTCTCTGACCAAACATTTGCCATTCAGGGAGTCAGGAGCTTCCATACATTTTAGATGGTTTGCCAGTGCTGTTGTGAAATCATCAGGTTCAAGCAGCATTTATAGCCATCTTTATTCCTTGCCTGCCAATGAAGTTTACACATATAAGATAATAAAACCTTAGCATAAAACATTTAAACAATCTTTGTTCATCCAATAACCTGACAAACTCAATTCTTATCCAGATCTTTCTCATGCAATGTCTTTTATTTAGGTCACTCATCAAGCTTTTTAGAAATTGGAAAGAGTCCTTCTTGCTGCAATCATTTTATTTAAGGAAAAAAACATCATATGTTGCATAAAACTGCAAAAGCAGATAGAAATAGAAATACGATGATGTGTAGTAAAATGAACAGCTTAAGTCAGTTGCTTCAATAGACCATTGTTTCTAGAGGACTTTACCCCGATAATATGCCTTCTATTCCTGTTTTTATGACACCTTTTTTATTGTCTCATATGAAACCTGTGGGAAAAAAAAGCCTCTGTGTGCTTAAGCAAATGCAGATAGAGTATAGGTTCACAGCAGATACGGATTTCATGTTATCTGTGTTTGCAGCATGGCTCTGTCATAATGCAGTACGCACCAGGACAAAGAAGTTCAATGTCTCCTTTTTGGGGTTATTTTGAATTCTACCTTTGTTGCTCATACAATAATTTTATTATACAAATCATTTTACACAAGTATATATATATTATACAAATTAATGATGGCCATATGTATATAAAAGTGTAGCTTTAAAAAAAAAATTCAGCCAACTATATTTTGGATATAATTTTAGAAAACTGTATAACAAACTAATATCATTTTTAGGTGTCATTTTTAGCATTGTGTAAAAATACAGCACACATGCATCATATACTATTATAAAAATCCTCATATTAATTAATAAAAGATATAATGATGGATAGATAGATAGATAGATAGATAGATAGATAGATAGACAGACAAATGCCGATAAGTGAAACCTAATCAGGTCATTTCAATGATTTGGTTCTCTGCTACTGCAATCCTGCAAATGTTTACATTCTGTCAAATGATCCAGTGTCTGTAGAGTGACCTTATTTGCAATGCCATGTTGATTGAGTCATGGCTAAACAAACTTTTTAAAATGGATGTTCAGTGGATAACAGCAGGGAGATAATTAACAACAGTAATGAGGTTGCTTGATAGATTTCTCAACAATATATATCACAGCAGGACCGTTCTACTGTTTGTGGGTGCTGAATTTGTTTAAAATGCCTGTACTTGACATTTTCTAATTACTTTTTGAGAATTTTGATAATTTACCTTAGTAGTTTAAGATACTTTAAGGAAAATGTAAAAATATGTTGACCTTGAAAAAAAAAACAATAGAGAATAATAGTTGACTAATAGAAAAAAGTTGAATCCCATCCCATTCTGTTTCCATCAAGGATATCTAACATAGTAACATAGTAACATAGTTTGTAAGGCCGAAAAAAGACATCTGTCCATCCAGTTCAGCCTGTTTTCCTACAAGTTGATCCAGGGGAAGGCAAAAAAAACCCTGTGAGGTAGAAGCCAATTTTCCTCACTTTAGGGGGAAAAATTCCTTCCCGACTCGTCAGGCAATCAGAATAACTCCCTGGATCAAAGACCCATCTCTAGTAACTATAACCTGTAATATTATTACCCTCCAGAAATACATCCAGGCCCTTCTTGAACTCTCTTAGTGAACTTACCATCACCACCTCCTCAGGCAGAGAATTCCATAGTCTCACTGCTCTTACCATAAAGAATCCTCTTCTATGTTTATGTACAAACCTTCTTTCCTCCAGACGCAGAGGATGTCCCCTCGTCACAGTCCTCGGGATAAATAGATGATGGGAGAGATCTCTGTACTGACCTCTGATATATTTATACATAGTTATTAGATCTCCCCTCAGTCGTCTTTTTTCTAAAGTGAATAACCCTAATTTTGATAATCTTTCTGGGTACTGTAGTCCACCCATTCCAGTTATTACTTTAGTTGCCCTCCTCTGAACCCTCTCCAGCTCTGCTATGTCTGCCTTGTTCACAGGAGCCCAGAACTGTACACAGTACTCCATATGTGGTCTGACTAGTGATTTGTAAAGTGGCAGGACTATGTTCTCATCACGGGCATCTATGCCTCTTTTGATGCAACCCATTATCTTATTGGCCTTGGCAGCAGCTGTCTGACAATGGTTTCTGCAGCTTAGTTTGCTGTTCACTAAAATTCCTAGGTCCTTTTCCATGTCAGAGTTACCCAATGCTTTAACATTTAGTATGTACTGGTGACTTGCATTATTCCTTCCCATATGCATAACCTTACATTTGTCAGTGTTAAACCTCATCTGCCACTTTTCTGCCCAAGCCTCCAGTCTATCCAGATCCTGCTGTAGCAGTGTACTGTCCTCCTCTGTGTTAATTACTTTACACAGTTTAGTGTCATCTGCAAAAATTGATATTTTACTGTGCAAGCTTTCTACAAGATCATTAATAAATATATTGAAGAGAATAGGACCCAATACAGACCCCTGTGGTACCCCACTAGTGACAGTGACCCAATCTGAGTATGTACCGTTAATAACCACCCTCTGTTTTCTATCACTAAGCCAGTTACTTACCCACATACAGACATTTTCTCCCAGGCCAAGCATTCTCATTTTGTATACTAACCTTTTATGTGGTACCGTGTCAAACGCTTTGGAGAAGTCCAAATATACGACATCCATTGAGTCGCCGCGGTCAAGTCTAGAACTTACCTCCTCATAGAAACTGATTAAATTGGTTTGACATGACCGATCCCTCATGAAGCCATGCTGATATGGAGTTATTTGCTTATTTTCATTGAGGTACTCCAAGATAGCATCTGTCAGAAAACCTTCAAACAGTTTACCTACAACAGAAGTTAAACTTACCGGCCTATAGTTTCCAGGCTCTGTTTTTGGACCCTTTTTGAATATTGGCACCACATTTGCTATGCGCCAATCCTGTGGAACACTCCCCGCCAGTATAGAGTCCTTAAATATCAGAAATAAGGGTCTGTCGATTACATTACTTAATTCTCTTAGGATACGGGGGTGTATGCCATCCGGTCCTGGTGATTTGTCTATTTTAATATTTTTAAGACGTTGCTGCACCTCTTCCTGGGTCAGAGAGGACACTTTTAAAGGGGAATTTACTTTTATACTCTGCATTTCATCTGACATTTTATTTTCCTCAGTGAATACAGTGGAGAAAAAGTTATTTAGTAGCTTCGCTTTCTCCTCATCGCTCTCTGCAACTCCCCCCTCATTACTCTGTAAGGGGCCGACACCTTCAGGTTTATACTTTTTAGTATTTATATAATTGAAGAACATTTTAGGGTTAGTTTTACTCTCTTTGGCGATTAATCTCTCGGTCTCTAGTTTGGCTGTTTTTATGTGTCTTTTACATATTCTATTTTTTTCCTTATAGTTTTTCAATGCTTCCTCACTCCCCTCCTGTTTTAGTGATTTAAATGCTTTCTTTTTGTCATTTATTGCTTTCTTTACAGTTCTATTTATCCACATTGGTTTTTTCTTGTTTCTTATTATTTTATTCCTATAGGGAATGTACCTCTCACAATTAGATATTAGGATGCTTTTAAAAATATCCCATTTTGTGGCTGTATTTTTATTTTTGAGGACTTTGTCCCAGTTAGGCCTATGGCCTCTCTTAGTTGGCTAAATTTTGCTTCTTTGAAGTTTGGTAAAAAAAAAAAAATAGTGCAATCACGTTTACTCTTAGCTGCTATGCATTAAACCAGCAGCAACAACAGTAAGTCACAGTGTATAAGCAAGACTACACTGCTCTGCTCTGACTTGGTTCAGAGTACAATAAAGTCAGGCACAGCCACTCAGCAATGCAATGCGAGATTTTATTTTCAAGTGTTTTAAAACTTCTGTGGTTAACTCTTACTAATGATATTCACAGTGCCACTTCAGATTGTGCACGGTTTACAAAATAAAAGGTGTTTTAAATCAGGTAAACCACAGCAAGAAGTTTGATAGGGAGGTCACTGGTGACAGCCTATATATAAATATTCAATGTAATATATTTTACAAAAATGGGTGGATGATTTTTTCTGGAAAGAAATTGTACAAGTTACTCAACAGATTCTACTTCCTGTCCTAGATCTTTAACTTCCTCCTTTGTTTGGACTGTTAGCACAGAAACAAAGTGATAACTTTTTCAGTCAGACCATTCAGTCTGACCAGAGAAGGAAGGTGGTGAGTTACTCAGAGCATGACACATTACAACAGTAAGTGCAATGCTTTTCTGTGGGCATCTTTATCTAGGCCTATCATGAAACCAACAGAACTGTCATATTGTCATCCCAGTTTTACCTCAACTGTTATACTAAGCAGACATCACACTTTGAATGGAGGAGACACCATATGGAGGTGATTTACCTGATCACATGACCCTCCATTAGCAGCCATTTCATGGACAAGATTTTGGTCTGGACAGCACTTGACAAGCAAGGAGGAATGCCTTATGAAATATAGAAAATACAATAAAGACCAAAAGTTTGGACATACCTTCTCATTCAAAGAGTTTTCTGAATTTTCATGACTATGAAAATTGTAGATTCACACTAAAGGGATCAAAACTATAAATTAACACATGTGGAATTATATACTTAAAGGGGTATACTCATCTTAGACAATGGGGGCATATCGCTAGGATATGCCCCCATTGTCTTATAGGTGCAGGTCCCACCGCTGGGACCCGCACCTATATCCAGAACGGAGCGGGGAGTGCTGTGCCTGGAGGACCCCGGGTCTCCGGAGGTCCGGCCACCAGCAGGCACAGCTCCCAGCTGTGCTCATAGAAATGAATGGGAGCGCAGCGCGCAAGCGCGGCCACCGCTCCCATTCATTTCTATGGAGCTGACGGAAGTAGCCGGTGGCCCCATAGAAATTAATGGAGGGCGGCTGCGCATGCGCAGTGTGCCCTCATTCAGTTCAGGGGCTCTTTTCTGGATATAGGTGCAGGTCCCAGCGGTGGGACCCACACCTATAAGACCCATTATCTAAAATGAGAATAACCCTTTAACAAAAAAGAGTGAAACAACTTAAAATATGTCTTATATTTTAGGCTCTTCAAAGTAGCCACCTTTTGCTTTGATTACTGCTTTGCACACTCTTGGCATTCTCTTGATGAGCTTCAAGAGGTAGTCACCTGAAAGGGTATTCCAACACTCTTGAAGGAGTTCCCAGAGATGCTTAGCACTTGTTGGCCCTTTTGCCTTCACTCTGCGGTCCAGCTCACCCCAAACCATCTCGATTGGGTTCAGGTCTGGTGACTGTGGAGGCCAGGTCATTTGGTGTAGCACCCCATCACTCTCCTTCTTGGTCAAATAGCCCTTACACAGCCTGGAGGTGTGTTTTGGGTCATTGTCCTGTTGATAAATAAATGATGGTCCAACTAAACGCAAACCGGATGGAATAGCATGCCGCTGCAAGATGCTCTGGTAGCCATGCTGGTTCAGTATGCCTTCAATTTTGAATAAATCCCCAACAATGTCACCAGCAAAGCACCCCCACACCATCACACCTCCTTCTCCATGCTTCACGGTGGGAACCAGGCATGAAGAGTCCATATGTTCACCTTTTCTGCGTCACACAAAGACACGGTGGTTGGAACCAAAGATCTCAAATTTGGACTCAGACCAAAGCACAGATTTCCACTGGTCTAATGTCCATTCCTTGTGTTCTTTAGCCCAAACAAGTCTCTTCTGCTTGTTGCCCGTCCTTAGCAGTGGTTTCTTAGCAGCTATTTTACCATGAAGGCCTGCTGCACACAGTCTCCTCTTAACAGTTGTTGTAGAGATGTGTCTGCTGCTAGAACTCTGTGTGGCATTGACCTGGTCTCTAATCTGAGCTGCTGTTAACCTGCGATTTCTGAGGCTGGTGACTCGGATGAATCCTCCGCAGCAGAGGTGACTCTTGGTCTTCCTTTCCTGGGGCGGTCCTCATGTGAGCCAGTTTCTTTGTAGCGCTTGATGGTTTTTAGCGACTGCACTTGGGGACACTTTCAAAGTTTTCGGACTGGCTGACCTTCAATCTGCGCACGCGCGTTGAGAGCCGGCGGCCGCCCGGGTCCCGGCTTCATCAATGCGCATGCGCGGATTGCTTATCGCAATGCGCAGGCGCGGGAGTTCACGATCGTACAGGGCCGGGAGACGAAAGAGATGGCTGCCTGGCCCTGTCAATCAACGCAAGGGAGGAGGGGTAAGGGGCGTTATTACGGCCGCTCCTAGGTGCAGGGTTCACGCCTACTGCACCTAGGGGGCCTAATTAGCATATTATAAAAACGCTATTTTAACAAAAACTACCATACAGTTTTCTATAAAAGAAGGCTTTCTGTCATCAGGTGTCATTTGCGATTTGCAAATGACACTCGGTTTTGTAGGCTAAATTCTGATGACAGAAACCCTTTAAAGTAATGATGGCCACTCGTTTTTATTTACTTAGCTGTTTTTTTCTTGCCATAATACAAATTCTAACAGTCTATTCAGTAGGACTATCAGCTGTGTATCCACCTGACTTCTGCCCAACACAACTCATAGTCCCAACCCCATTTATAAGGCAACAAATCCCACTTATTAAACCTGACAGGGCACACCTGTGAAGTGAGAACCATTTCAGGTGACTACCTCTTGAAGCTCATCAAGAGAATGCCAAGAGTGTGCAAAGCAGTAATCAAAGCAAAAGGTGGCTACTTTGAAGAACCTAGAATATAAGACATATTTACAGTTGTTTCACACTTTTTTGTTAAGTATATAATTCCACATGTGTTAATTCATAGTTTTGATGCCTTCAGTGTGAATCTACAATTTTCATAGTCATGAAAATACAAAAAACTCTTTGAATGAGAAGGTGTGTCAAAACTTTTGGTCTGTACTGTATATATTAACAAGTACCATATAGTCATCTTAGGCTACTTTCACACTTACGCTTTCCCTTTCCGCTATCCGTCATAGGATCTCAATAGCGAGGGAAAACACTTCCATCTTGTCCCCATTCATTGTCAATGGGGACAAAACTGAACAAAACGGAATGCACCAGAATGCATTCCGTTCCATTTGGTTGCATCCACGATGTGGTGCGGAGCAAGGTGGATCCATCCAGACTCACAATGTAAGTCAAAGGGGATGGATCGGTTTTCTCTGACACAATAGAAAATGGATCCATCCACCACTGACTTTCAATGATGTTTATGACGGATCTGTCTTGGCTATTTTAAAGATAATACATCCAGATCCTTTCATAATGGATGCAGGCGGTTGTATTATCAGAATGGAAGCGTTTTTGCTGATCCATGATGGATCCAGCAAAAACGCTGGTTTGAAAGTAGCCTTAGCTACAAATTGGTCAACAGAAGCCAGAAAGTGACTAATCCTTTTAAGAAATGAATGAGGTCCATTGTATCCTTCTCTGCCAGTTGAATAGTACTCTTTGTGGAATGCAGTAGTAGTGTGTGTGCAAGTGTGTCCAACATGCTGTATTCAGTTCATCAAAGAACTATGATGGTGTAGAGCTATATACATACAGGGTCATTCAAAGAAACACAGGACCATTTTGCTAGAATTTCTTATCTATTCTCAGTAGTATCCATAGGATTGAGAATAACCATTAGATCAGAGAGATCCCACCTCTGGGACCCCAAATAGTCACTAAAAGAGGGGCCACGTACCCCTAAAATGAATGGAGCAGCTAGTCAAGCATGCACACTGCCACTCCATTAATTCTCTATTGGGCTGGCGGGAAATAGCCGAGAGCAGTTTCATAGTGAATTAATGATTGTGCACATACACATTTCTCATAATACATGGGGGTCCTAGTCTAATAATTATCACCTATTCTATGGATGGCGATAACATCTTCTGACATGCACAGCCCTTTAATTCTAAGAATGATCTGTACTTTATGTAATCTATAGGCATAGTAAATTATTGTTTACTGGTGGTGTCCTAGTGCATTCAAAACTAGATACTCACAAGGCATAAAGCACATACCAAGAAAGTACATCACAATTAAAGCAAACATTTAATGAAACCAGTTGAACTGTTTAGTACTAAATCACCCATATTCCATCTGTTACAGTAATAACATTTTCCTTAATTGCCCTACCTTAGTTTTCTTTTTATAGATAGCAAGTGTTAAATTGTCCTGCTGGGATCATTTTACGTTTGACAAAAAGGCAATGACTGCAAACAGATAAACATGCATATTTAAAACTCCTTTGTACAGTACATAATTAAGACATCATAATTTAGAAGGTTACAGTCTCAAAATATGTACTAAACTACAATTAAACAATAACTGTGTAACACAACTGATATGGTAAATCATACGGTAAATTATATGTATTTAGTGATGAAAAATAGTGAGGTAAAAGAAGTCTATTAGAGTTTACTCTACATATTTCAGTTATACTGGGATTTTCTACTAATAAAAACAAAACAGTGGGTTTGCAATTTTACAATCCAATTACAAGGTTTTAGGTTAACTACAAAAAATGGAAAAATCAAGTGAAACAGGACAGAATTCTATACATCAAAGGGGAAACCTTTGTCTTATCAAAAATAAATAAAATGATTTAATAAATAAAGTATGGCATACAACAGTTTAACAGTATGGGCGATAATGTCCATATGAAGGCATATGGCCCGTGATACAGAGCAAAAACGCCCATTGTAGTGTATAGTATGGGTCCATGACATCTTGCATCCGCGTGTGGTCCGTTTTTCACTGGCCTGTCATAGGAGATGCTCTGGAAACTAACTTTCACCTGAGCAGTGTCCGTGGAATAAGGATGACACAGAGGTAAAAAAAACTAACATCTTCACGGATGAAACACGTACAGATTTTTTCATGGACGTTAAATGGATGCGGAAATGTGAACAAGGCCCCAAGGTCAAAAAGAAAAGTAGTTTAAATGTATAAATTACACATTTTCCAGCATCTTTTTCCTCACAACTATTCATCAATCTGCTCAGCTACTTCTGCTCTATAACATGCTGCCTATAGATTGCATTGCGTTTCATGGTAAAAATCTCTTGAAAGAAGACCTGTAAACTTTCTTGATATGTATTTTTTAGTAACTAGTTGCATTCCCCATGTAATAACAATTTTGAAGCATCTATTCTTATGACTCTGTGTTGCACCAGTTTTGTATTATTCCTTATAGAAGTTTTGAATAAATTAATAGCAGCTTGCAATGAACGTCCGGCTGGGTGTTACCATTTGGGAGGGGTGTCCCTGTATAGCCTTTTCCCAATTAGTGCTGACAGTCTCAAACAACCCCCAACTGGTAACACCTATATTGACCTTCATTGCAAACTGTTAGTAATTCATTCATAACTTTTACCAGGAATAATATACAAATTGTACTATATAAAGGCATAAGAATAGTTGTGCCAGAAATATGTAACCTGTCAATCTTGCACCTCTGTTAACAGCAGAGCCTCTGTGCTTGTGCCGCTACTCGAAGCAGTGGTGCAGGAGTGAGATTGACAGGGCCAGGTGAGATGTCTAGCACTTTCAATAAAGGGGCGGGGGTACCTCCTGAACACTGAGGCCAGTGCCTCACCATTCGGGAAGTCTGATGAATAAATCAATTTGTATGAATTGATTAAATCATCTCTAGCTACAGGTTCTCTTTAAATGAAAGGCCTATATTCCCATATCTCCTTTGCGGCATCTACACTGAGCTTTCACTAGAAATAATAACTGGTCACTAAGAGTTGTTAAAGGGTTTTCTCACTTCAGCAAGTGGCATTTATTATGTAGAGAAAGTTAACACGACCCACTTACTAATGTAATTGCTGGATGGATTCTTTTTTCCATCACATTATACACAGCTCGTTTCCATGGTTATGACCACCCAGTAATCCAGATGCAGTTGTTGTGCTTGCAACCATATGAAAAAGCACAAGCCTATGTGTGCTCCCATGGCCCTGGCCACCAGAGAGGCGGGCGCTTTTTCCTATAGTGTGCACACACGTCCACCGCTGCTGGAGTGCAAGGTGGTCATAACTATGGAAACGAGTAATGTATAATGTGATGGAAAAATGAATCCAGCCAGCAAAGTAGCAATATGGATGATCACAATACATTAGTAAGTACCTTGTATTAACTTTCTCTACATGATAAATGCCACTTGCTGAAGTGAGACAACCCCTTTAAAGATGGCTAAGTATGGTTCTAATTCCTAGGGGAAATAACGTGAAGAAAATGCAACACTGATTCAATTTGTGGACCACTAGTTCTTGACTAACCTGCATGCAAAACATATATCCTATACTTTTATCAAGATGAGTCCTAGTGGAAAATTGAAAATTTAGAATTTTTTGGACAGTGACACAATTTTCATAATTTAGCCTTTGCACACCAGAATAATGCATTTGAAGAAAAACTATTAAGATGTGATTGAAGTGAAAAGTTTCAGCTTTAACCCCTTAAACCAAGTAACTTTATTTGTCTTTTTATCATTGCATTTCAAGAGCCATGATTTTTGAGGGACGAGTTGTATTTTTTAAGGGGGGGGATTGCAATCAAAACATCAATTCAACAATAGGATTTTTCATTATCTGTTTTAAAGATTACATCAGTTTTCTACATAGTGCCTACAATTTCAAAGACCAAAAAGTAATTGGACAATTGACTTTTTGGCCAGGTGCATCCTGTTCCCTGCAATTAAGATAAGAGATAAAAATTAAGGGGGATATTTATCAAACTGACGTAAATTAGAACTGGCCTAGTTGTTCATAGCGAACAGATTCCACCTTTCATTTTTCACAGCTCCTTTGGAAAATGAAAGGTGGAATCTTATGGTTGCTATGGGCAACTAAGCCAGTTCTACTTTACACCAGTTTGATAAATTTCCCCCCTAAGAGCTAAAAGGTTTGACGTGGATTTCAAGAAACGAACTCGCATGGAGTATAGTGATGTGAATAAAGTGATGTCAAAGTAATAGCCGGTTTACACATGGCAATTGTCTAGCAGATTATCGGGATCAAATGTTAGTATGAACAGTGGTTTCCAATAATCATCCATCGGGTGAAATGCTTGTTTATGTAAACACCTAAATCATAATTTCTGGAAGCACATTATTGTGTCTAAACAGCGATCTGTTGCCCAGAAACAATGAATCAGTATGAGGATGAGTGATCAGACATCCCCACGCTTCATAGAAGATAGATCTGTCCTCCACTGATGAACAGGCAGTTATCGGGAAGGAACGATCCTTTCCTAATAACTGTCTGCTTGGTTGGCCAAAGTAAATTCACCTTAGTAAATTGAAAAGAAACAAACCACTGGAGACATAGTGGTAACTTTAGGAATGGTTAAAATTATAAATTTAAATTATATTATTATAATTTATAATAGCAAGTTGCCATATTCTGAATAAAAGAGGTAAGGCTACTTTCGCACTTGAATTTCTACCTGATCCGGCAGGGATCAGCAAAAAACACTTCCGTTATTGATAATACAACCATTTGCATCCATTATAAATGGATCCGGTTGTATTATCTTTGACATAACCAAGATGGATCCGTCATGAACACCATTGAAAGTCAGTGGGGGATACAGTGCCTTGCGAAAGTATTGAGAAGATAAATAGAATCCACCTGTGTGTAATGAAGTCTCCGTATAAATGCACCTGCTCTGTGATTGTCTCAGGGTTCTGTTTAAAGCACAGAGAGCATCATGAAGACCAAGGAACACACCAGGCAGGTCCGTGATACTGTTGTGGAGAAGTTTAAAGCCGGATTTAGATACCAAAAGATTTCCCAAGCTTTAAACATCCGAAGGAGCACTGTGCAAGCGATCATATTGAAATGGAAGGAGTATCAGACCACTGCAAATCTACCAAGACCCGACCGTCCCTCCAAACTTTCATCTCAAACAAGGAGAAAACTGATCAGAGATGCAGCCAAGAGGCCCATGATCACTCTGGATGAACTGCAGAGAGAGATCTATAGCTGAGGTGGAAGAGTCTGTCCATAGGACAACAATCAGTCGAACACTTCACAAATCTGGCCTTAATGGAAGAGTGGCAAGAAGAAAGCCATTTCTCAAAGATATCCATAAAAAGTCTTGTTTACAGTTTGCCACAAGCCACCTGGCAGACACACCAAACATGTGGAAGAAGGTGTTCTGGTCAGATGAAACCAAAATCAAACTTTTTGGAAACAATGCAAAACGAAATGTTTGGCGTAAAAGCAACATAGCTCATCACCCTGAACACACCATCCCCACTGTCAAACATGGTGGTGGCAGCATCATGGTTTGGGCCTGCTTTTCATCAGCAGGGACAGTGAAGATGGTTAAAATTGATGGGAAGATGGATGGAGCCATATAAGGACCATTCTGGATGAAAACCTGTTGGAGTCTGCAAAAGACCTGAGACTAGGACGGAGATTTATCTTCCAACAAGAAAATGATCCCAAACATAAAGCAAAATCTACAATGGAATGGTTCAAAATTAAACGTATCCAGGTCTTAGAATGGCCAAGTCAAAGTCCAGACCTGAATCCAATTGAGAATATGTGGAAATAGCTGAAAACTGCTGTTCACAAACGCTCTCCATCCAACCTCAAAGAGCTCGAGCTGTTTTGCAAGGAAGAATGGGCAAGAATTTCAGTCTCTAGATGTGCAAAATTGATAGAGACATACCCCAAGCGACTTGCAGCTGTAATCGCAGCAAAAGGTGGCCAACAAAGTATTAATGCAAGGGGGCCGAATAATTTTGCATGCCCCACTTTTCAGTTTTATTATTACAAAAAAAGTTTCAATGATCCAATAAATTTCGTTCCTCTTCACAATTGTGACCCACTTGTTGTTGATTCTTCACCAAAAATTTAAAATATTATATCTTTTTGTTTGAAGCCTGAAATGTGGCAAAAGGTTGAAAAGTTCCAGGGGGCCAAATACTTTCGCAAGGCACTGTATATCCGTTCTCTATTGTGTCAGATTGTGTCAGAGAAAATGAATCCGTCCCCATTGACTTGCATTGTGGGTCATGCCGGATGCATTTTGCTCCACATCCCATTATGGAAAGAAAACTGCAGCTTGCTGTGGATGGCTCTCTGGTATGAGAATGCAACCAAACGGAATGGAATGCAGCACTTTGTTCTGTTCCGTTCTGCCGTTCTCAATACCGGAAAATGTAAACGCAACTGTAAAAGTAGCCTAACACTGAAAAGCTCAGAAGACAAACAAGCAATTACAATTTGGAGCAAAGTCAGCCAAACCTGCTGATCTTGACAGGACTAATCAACTATCTTTTGTGTATGGGTATGTTCTAGAGATGAGTGAATCATTCAAAAAATTATTTGCCGAACATTCGGTGAAGTTTTCCTAAGATCGGTATATTCGATGAATAGATTCGTTGTATTTGCGTACAAAATATACGTTATTATGTGCTATTAGCAAACATTCACGCACTAATAACGAACGTACATTTAAAAAATGTACGCAACCTCTTAGAAGACGTACGCATGAGCGTACAAATAGGTTACGAATCCTCAGCGTACTATTGTCTAAGCTATTACGTAATACGCAGGCACGTACGACGAGAGGCCACGGCGTGCACTCCTCAGAGGCAGAGTATATTCGAAAATGGCATCCAGACGATCCTCATCATTTAGCTCTGCTGCACAGCTGAAATACATAGTCCGGCTGATGGACCGCCAGGATTACAATTTACGATGGCACACACCGCCACCCAAACCAGCATAAAAAGGAGGTGATCCAGCAGGTGATCTGAAATACATAGTCCGGCTGATGGACCGCCAGGATTACAATTTACGATGGCACACACCGCCACCCAAACCAGCATAAAAAGGAGGTGATCCAGCAGGTGATCCGAGGCTTGCGCCATCGTTTCGACACCTTGCGGATCCCGGGCCAGATCCAGCGTAAATGGTCAGATCTGAAATCGCCCTCAGAGGGGCTCCCCAATAACCTGAAAAGGGGGAAAAAAGGGATGAGGCACACGTATGCGCAACTTGGCTAAAACTTTTTTTTTGATGGGGGGAGTCCTGACAATCCATGTCCATCTGGGTGAGGACAAATGCAGGGCAACAAAAATAAAACAAACGCCAACTAGTGCTCACCCTTCAGGTTAAGTCCACATTGTGGTTCCCATAAAAGCTGCAGGGTCCTTACTTAAGGGCCAGCAGGTCCTCTTCACTGCTGCAGGAGCTAAAAGACATGAGAGGGCGCTCCTGCCTCATGAAAGCGACACTGGCTGCATCAGCAGACCCCCACCGACCTCTCAGGGATGGTCTTGGTAGTGACTGGGCGGTCACACTGGCAACGGCCATGGCAACTTGGGCCTTGCCCTTTACCTTGTAATGGCCAGATCCTCCTGCCGGCATACAAGGTGACAGAATCTCCGGCTGTAAGGGCTCTGGTAACGGTCTTCCGCGAGCGGCGGACTGTGCGGCCTGCACCTGCCATGGCAGTTGGTATTGTACCACCAGTGGCTGGTACGCAAAACTATTGGTGGTCATCTGTCCCACATGAAGGATCGGGGGCGGTGGCAAATCTGGTATCAGGGGTTCCAGCTGAGCTTGGGATTTCTCCTCAGATCACAGAGTCCCATCATTGGTCTCATGGGAACACCGAGCCTCTTCTGCGGCCTGGGCCTCCTCAGTCCAGTCTTCCGGGGGCGCTGCAGGAGTAGCTGGTCGCTTAAGGAGTTTCACCCCAGTAGCAAAGGGGCCTTGGAGGCTCTTCATGGGGGTATACTCCATGTAATCCCATGCATGGAGATTGTGGCGGATGGGTGGAAGATACGGACGCTTTACAGAACGGCGGTTGACATATAATTCTTCCGCCGTCTCCTCATCGCCGATAAAACCTACTCCCCGTTCCACACTGAACCAAATAACGGTACCCCTTCGGCGCTCCAGCTTAGGGTCACCGGACCGTGGGTGCTCCAAAACCTGCACAACCCACTCCTCTACCAACTTTTTGTATTCCCAGAGGGTCAGGGCGTTCCGGGTGACAGCCTTGGGGACCATTGAATTTTGCCGAAGGGAGTAGTCCTTCCACGGCGGAGCGGGAACTCCTGCCGCCTCCGTCATGTCAGCCAGCGGAGTGAACACCTCAGCGGGCACCTCAACCGACTTCTTAGGCTGCCGGACATATTGAGAGACGTAGATCTCCTCCGGTTCCTTCTCCTCATAGGGGTCGGTGCCCCACACCATGCCTCCCCAGTCAGGGCCTCGCTGTGTCGCCATCTTAATTTCCTGAGTTGCCTCATCTTCCTCGCGCGCTGGAGAAGGGGGCGGAGCTACCAGGGAGGAGTCTTCATCGCTAATGAATTGAATTTGTACGCAACAGCATATAGAGTAACTTATACGTAGCAATAGCATATAATTTATAGGACAAACTACATAGCGAATGCGTACAAAGCCGAAGCGAATCACCTAATATTCGGATTCGCTTCGCAGCTGAAAATTCCCAAGATTCGATACGAATCAATGAATCGACGAAACGATTCGCTCATCTCTAGTATGTTCTAACTCTTCCTTGATGGCAGAAAAGTCAAGGGAAAGAAGGATAGGGCATTTTGAAATCTCCTTTGTTTTCACAGGAGATACGACACTACCAGGGGTATCTGACAGCACCTAATTTCCTCATCCCATTGTAATTACATGCCTACTTGGAAGGAATAGTTGTTATTCAAACAGTCATTCAGCTTACAGCTGTTAAAGAAGTGTGGACATCTTAAGGTCCCTTTACATAGGTCGATACAACAGTAGATTGTCAGGAAGGAAGCTTTCCTTCCCGACAATCTGCTGTTCGCTGGTGGAGGAGATTACTGTATTTATATGCAGCAATCTCCTCCACAGTATGGGAGAGACACTTTCATGAATTTCAGTGGAGTGGGTTTTTCTTAAGATGTCAACATTTTTTTGTAAAAAAGTTTCTACAGTTCATAGGCTTATTGCTAGCATCATAATAGCATACATTCTGCTACAAACTCTGAGCAATTGCACATTTGTTTCCAAACAGCAGTTTAAATTTACCATTTTTAATTGGCATTTCAGTGCATTATGTCCGTGTTACTAAATATTTTCTATATTACTGCAAGATAAGGGGTAATGAGGGCAAAAGCAATAATGCAATAATGCCACAGTTATACCTGTATTATTGGAAAAGGAAATTCCTGCAAGACTCTTGTTCTTCGAGCACCTGCATCTCTAAGGAAGCCTTGTGATTAGCTGTTGTTAACCCCATTTGTCCCCTACAGAGAATATAGTCCCTGACATATAATCCCATAGGAAAATATGTAAATATGGTATATGATAAACCTGGAATTTTTTTTCTTTACTGTCTAGACTCAGTTCTAGCTACACACCCATATGAATTTAGAAATAGGGATGGATGAATGAGTGAAAGGTGTCTGGACCACTTTACTGCTTGTCTAAAATCACTATGCCAGCCCCAAGGACAGGGGTCCAGGAACGTTACTGACAATGTTAGTTCACCACTGAATGCAGGAGGTGGACCAGAAAGATAAAGAGTAAGGTGTGCTACCATAGAGGAAAATGTAAAAAACATACAAAATTTTAATTCATGTATATTGCAATAATACTTGGCCTATTCATTGCTTATTAATACTTTTTATGGGATAACGTCTTGTGCATCTACAAGACTGGTCTATAACTATATACCATAACTCATAATACTATAATAAATGTATCAACTATATCTTAAAAAAGGTTATTTATTCACAAAATGTAAAGGATAATTAATCTGTCAGCATGCATGTCATGAGAGATAACAGCTTCCTTTGTAGCATGAACACTATACTAAATTAGCAATTTTTAAAATATTCAGAACAGCAGTATGTTAATTTTTGCAGAGATAAATAGTGTGATGACATGATTTATGCTGGTTTTATTACAACATGCATTTGTAATCCAATGTTTTTACAGCAGTTAGAATGACTAGAGACATTAGCAAGCCTCATAGCACACTGTCAGATGAGAGAATTAGGTCATTTACAAGGCACTCTGAAAGAATTAGGTCAGTCCAATCTGGCAGTGAATACAGTGAAAGTGACCTGATTCACCCAGCAGTCAATTGAACTTTCTGTGGCACCAAGGCTTGCTTTTATAAAGGCCATTTTAATTCAAAATACATAAGAATCGAAACTTTGTAGTGCTATTATTCACTTATTGGTTTAAGAAATACTAATAGCTATTATATTTTAAAATGCAATAAATTGTCATAAATTTAGAATGTAGCACACATATAACTACATAGCTTAAGATTCAGCAAATGCTTGTTTTTTACTCTATCAGGAAAAGTTTTGATTTTCTTAAATACTGTACTTCTATAAAATACTGTCTTTCTAAAACGAACCTTTATTATTTACCTCCAGCTGTTAAAAATCTGGTAATAGGATGGACACACAGGTCCTTGTCAGTTACTGTGGAGTTATCAGGGCTATGTCTTATGGTGAGCCATGTGACTATGTGATCATCACATCACCAGGTGAAGTCAACAATGAAGGCTCCCATTGAATGACAACAAACATTTTTGAAAATCATGAACAATTGGAAAAGAAAGAATATTCGAAAAGGGTTTTACTTTTCATTATACAAAGAAACATACAGTATTTTCTGACTGAAACTGGAATAGTTCTTTATATATACTATTAATATTACTATTTCTCCTGCTACTACAGCAGTAAGTCAATCCAGTATCTATTATCTTTGGATTTTCAATATGGCAGTTTCTTTTGTTCTTGAGGAGCGAAGCTACTATAAGAGGAGTCTGATAGAGGTTTTCTCCCCTCGTCTTATGGAAAACATATGTACTCTTGCCAAGCAGAGGATTCATTTTAAGGAGGGAGGCAGAGATAGATATCAGCCAAATGAGGGTACAGCAGACAGGTATCTCATGTTTATGGCCAGCCTTACACTAATCAGTAACCAATTCAAGTTTTCACAGCCATCTTTTACATCCAGAACAAGCTGATATGCATAATACATAGTAACATAGTTTATAAGGCCGAAAAAAGACATCTGTCCATCCAGTTCGGCCTGTTTTCCTACAAGTTGATCCAGAGGAAGGCAAAAAAACCCTGTGAGGTAGAAGCCAATTTTCCCCACTTTAGGGATAAAAAATTCCTTCCCGACTCCAATCAGGCAATCAGAATTACTCCCTGGATCAACAACCCATCTCTAGTAACTATAACCTATAATATTATTACCCTCCAGAAATACATCCAGGCCCCTCTTGAACTCTTTTAGTGAACTTACCATCACCACCTCCTCAGGCAGAGAGTTCCATAGTCTCGCTGCTCTTACCGTAAAGTGGTCAGCCAAACAAGTAACTGTTTTTATATTTAAGTTAAAATTGCAATGAACATTCTTCTACTATTGCTCATTTTAAGGACTAAACTTTAGCCTGTTTTGTGACAAAAAAAAATTATGTGGAACATTGAAAGTTGTTAAATGTTTGTTAGTTGATTAGATTTTAATTAAGACATATCATCACTTTTGTCCACAATAATATAGTTAATTAAAGTTTTCTAAAAAAAAAAGTTCAGAAAAATAGACATTTTTTAAATAAGGACCTCCTCACAGTGTGTTGTATTGCGAATTTAGCAGTCTATCATTACTGTCAGTCAGGCATCGGTAATATTCTGGGTACAGAAGCTGTGAATTTTCATCCTATAAGAACTGCACATGTCTCTATTATAGCACAGTTTCATACAGGCCACAATGTGTCTTCCATAGAAGATTATAAAGCTTCTACAGCACCTCCATATATCAATGATTTCAAACAAAGGCAAACAAAGCATTTCTTCTAGCGGAAAATAGTGCAAGGGGGCTGTATAGCTCCATACTAAAATGCAATGTGACCTCTGTGTACTGACATACTGTACATATGTCGTGCCATAAGCCATAATATTTGTGTACCATTTATAAATTTTTGCAGATTTTTTATATTAGGAATTTGAATGATAAATATAATAAAAACTTTTGAATTGAAAAGAGTGAGCTATAAATGCTTCTTTAATTAACATATGAATGGATTATGATTTATTATATCCATTAATATAATAATCACATATTTGCAAATGCTGTTAAGAAAACGAAATGAGCTGTTTACTGATGCAATTATAACAATTTATGGGAAAAAAATAGAAAGTTTTCATTGTAACAGTTATGGATATTAAAAAGCAATTCTAGCCAGAGTTGCAATTAAGCTTTAAAAAAATAAAAAATCATTGAACAATGAACTATTTTCAGACTTGAAGTTCTCTATTTTATGTCAACTGCATTTGCAAAACAACCTTTTATTCACTTTTATATGGCTGAGAGTTCTGCATAAGCAGTAGTGTGGACCATTTGTAATATTCTCACTGGCACTAAAACTAATAACACTAGGGTGCCAAGTCTAAAGAACCCAACTTACAGAACTATGGACTGTTTGTATCCCCAAGTTATCACCTGGAGTGCTCACCAACTAAGGGCTGGTGGGATACAAAGGATGTTAAGCAGAGACATGAGTGGAGATTTATCAAGACCAGTGTTTTCTGCGCTGGTCTTGATACCCTTCGTGTCCCCTGAGGATGTGCTTAATTTATGATGAGTCATCATAATGGCAAAATACCTATGTGCAAATGGCATCCAAAAATGTGTAAGACCTGTGGTTTGCAACCTTTTAGACCAGAAAACTGTCATATGGATGATAAATCTCCCCCATACTTTAAATTCATAGGCCAAATGTTTATCAGAAGTTAAGGTAATCAAAGATTTGGAACCTGAATTTGCAAGGAAGAATAAGTAAAGATCTTGACATAATAAAGTTCATACAGTAAATTAAAATCAGGCATAATATAATGGATCAGTGGGAGACTTCCACTGGATTAATGGCTTGTGCTTCACCAAGGATAACAAGGATAATCATTTATAGTTCAAAAGTGTACTAAAGTTTTACACCGAGACATAAAAGAGGCATAGTTGGTCTCATCATTTATAGACAAGTAGATCAACTGTTTCCACTTTAGCACTAGTAAGAGGACAATAAAGAGTCAATAGTAGTTCCGAAGCAACTGCCAAACTATCACTCTCAATGTTCTTTTTTTCCTTCTCAACTGGGACTATGGATTCTGTGGAGAGTCAAACCTCCTCAGATAGCATTTTTAGCTGCTTTGAGGTTCAATATTAAGACCTACTTACAATGTAAAAGAGTAAGAACCAAATATATATTGGCATAAAATGTGCCAATTTGTAAAACCAGTAGCCTTGTTGCTTGTCAATGTCTGGAACCTATAAATCACAATTAAAAAACAACTAAAGCATATTACACTAAGTTCAATTCTCTATAACACAATTTAAAGAGGACCTGTCGCCTGTTCTGACATGCCTGTTTTATTAGCTTCATGCATTCCCCATGTTAAAACAAATCTGGAGCATCTATTCTTATGACTCTATGATCTTCCATTACTTTATTATTTCTACTATAAGTTATGAATTAATTGCTAGCAGTCTGCAGTAAGGGTACAGTTGGCAGTTGGTGGTGTGTACCTGCACAGAATCAATCTATCTAATCAGTGCTGCCATTTTCAAACCATGCAGGTACATCCCCCCCCTAATTTGTAGCCTCCCTTCTGTACCTTTAGGGGCCATTCAGAAGGCCATGGTTTTGCGGATCCGCAAAAATGCAGATCCGCAATACCACGGATGCCGACAAGAACACACGGCCGTGCACCCCATTGAAAATGCCTATTCTTGTCCGCTATTGCGGACAAGAATAGGACATGTTCTATATTTTCTTGCGGAGCGGCGGCATGGAGCTGCAGCTCGGCAAGGTCCCATGCCGGCCATTGAAGTGAACGGGCTCGCACCTATTACGCAATTTTGCAGTAGTGGGCCCTTACTGCAGACTTCTAACAATTCATTTACAACTTCTAGTAGAAATAACAAAGGAATGGCACAACATACAGACGTAAGAATAGATGCTCCAGAGTTGTTATTAGATGAGGAATGCATGTAGCTATTAAAACAGGCATGTCAGGAGTGGTGACAGGTCCTCTTTAAATCAATTTCCACATAATCTCCCCATATTAAAGTATATACAGTAATTCATAAAAAAAATTCAGTTTCTAACTGGGACAACCTTTGAATTATATCAACTCACCTCCAGTTTACCCTCGCAGCTCCTGCATATGCAAGTTCAAGTTTTCATGGATCACTGTTATGCAGATTTTAAAATGTAGTGATGGATCAATGAATCATTTCTTTTGTTTTTACATGTTCACTGACCCTCTTCTTTGGTTTTCTTCTTGTTTACTGCATATCGCTTCCCAGTGAGACTGGATCATGCATAAATAACATTAGTTAGTAATAAGCTTCCCTCTCCATTTAGATTTAGATTCCATTTGCTTGGTCTATTCTTTGGTTTGCATGTTTTTACAGGGGAAAAGTCTTTGATGACAATTTTTTTTTCTTTGATAGTTTTGGCCCACTTTTCTTTTGTTTTCTAGGTAGTAAACAGCCTAACATTAGCTAATTTTAGCTATTGTATTTAAGGGAGTTGCTTTGAGGAACAGAAGACACTAAGTAGAAATTTTGAAGCTATGGATTATCCAAAATTGACTTTGCAGAAAGTAATAGAAGAAGTGAGGAAGATAGATAGGCAGAGATAAGTGGAGTTATAGAAGAAAAATAAGTGTTTTGAAAGAACTTAAAGTCATACCATTCATAGCATTCACACGGGAGTTAAGAGAATCTTACAGAAACATTAGCATGTGCTAATAAATGACCCAATGTTAGGATCTATATTAACTGAAAAACTGCAAGTAGTTAAAAAGAGAAAAAGAACTATCAAAAATACATTAGTAATGTGCTGTTTAAAATGAAAAAAAGTTAGCATTAAAAACTTTATTTATCTGTAAAATGCAAACTCTGCAAAACCAAACAAGTGTAATTTAGAGGGAATATGTCATCAGAATTGACCTATAGAGCTAATTACCTGTTCCTACTCATTCTCCTGTCATTCATAAACTAAGCTTTGTTTCCACTAAAAAGTATGTTCTTCATGTCCAAAATGACCTTTGAAAATGTACCTGATGTTATCACCAGGTAGACCATGGAGTAAAAGGGGTATTATGCTGGATGAGGCGAGTCACCAGTCATCCTCTCGCTCAACTCCCTATCTCGCTCTTGCAGACCTCCTCTCGCATGATGTCAAGTAAAATCTCATGCTAATGCAGTTATCAACATGCGCAGTGAGAGGAGGTGTATAAACTTGGTCTTCAAGCACTCACTGAGCATGTGCTGGGACCAATTTCAGCTGAATTGCACATGCCTGGATCGCGGAAGCACAAGGAGGTCTTCTGCACCAGCGCAACATTTTGCTCAATCCAGTACTGATTTCATTAAAGCAAGGAGAAGTCTGTGAGAGGGAAAGGGGAAGTCTGGGAGAGAGAGATGGGTGTGAGATCAGGGGGATGACTTGTGACTCGCCTCATCCAGTAAATGCTCCCAAAGACTCCATGAACTACCTGGTGATGACGTTAGGTACATTATGAAAGCTGATTTCAAACATGAAGACAATACTTATGAGCGTAAGCTAAGACAGTTTATGAATGATGGGAGGATGAACAGTAGGAACATGTAATTAGCTTTATAGGTCAATTATGATGACACAGTAGGTCCCCATTAAATCTAACACTTCATATTATGTGGCATAGCTAAGGTTATTTACTGGTTACCCTATCGTTGTGGGAAGAAATTTGTAGGCCAAACCAGAATAAAACTATAGACAATGGTCAATGAACATACTGGGGGTAATTTGTATCATTACATTTTCAAAACTACCCATAACAGTGACCCATAAAAACTTGATTTACATAGGTGAGGCAGAATTAGAGAGAAGGTGATATAATTCATATGTTGTTCCAGTTAGAAACAGAATTAATTTTTAATTAGATACTATTAAACAATAATTATTTAGAAGTTGATTTACCGTATTTTTACCCTATAAGATGCACCTGCCCATAAGACGCACCTAGGTTTTAGAGGGTGAAGATCCAATTAAATGTCCACGTACACTACTCCTCTATTCATCAGAGAACCCCAAAAACTCGCTACTGTCCAAGTTAATTACACTCTGTGGCTCAGTATCACTAGTATCGCTGCCTTCAGATTCACAGTACAGCATATTGTCCTCAGTGCAATCCAAGACATTGCTGATACCACACTTTTTGAATGATCTGATGACAATTTCATTGTTGACTGCCTGCCATGATGTTTTCACCCATTCACAGACTTTGATGATGGTGGGCCTCTTCATCTGCCCAGTTGGAGTCAGGTCATGGTTCCCAGCTGCCATCCACTTGTTCCATTCCTCCTTCATGAACACTTTAAATGGCTTATTAATAGAAACGTCCAGAGGTAGCAGCTGGCTGGTAAGCCCCCCAAGGAATTACCGCCAGATGGGTGTTCACTTCCTTAAATCTTGTTTTTGTGGTTTCGTTGATATGTGCCCTAAACTGGTTAAGCACTAGTAGGGCCGGTTTCTTCAGAATCCCTCCAGGGTGTTTGGACCACACTTTTTCGATCCATATTTTCATTCCATTTCCGTCCACCCACCCTCTGTCGTGAACATGGATAATCACTCCTCGTGGGATCAACTCTTTTGGCATGTTCTTCCTTTTGAAAATCAGCATTGGTGGCAGCTTGGTCCCATCTGCACAGCAGGACAACACAACCGTGTAATGGGTTTTCTCATGTCCTGAGGTCTTCAACGTTACGGTTTTTGTGCCTCTCAGATCAACGGTCCTGTTTGATGGAACGTCAAAGGTTAATAGGACTTCATCCATGTTCCCAATCTGGCCTATTTCATAGTCATTTTTCTTTCTTGAATCCAGCACAAATTTATGAAAAGAAAGAATCTTGGACTCATATTCTTTGGGCATTTTTTGTGCAATTCTTGTTTTGGTGCACATAGCAAGGCCACATCTCCTCATGAATCAAGTCATAATAGCCTTTCTCTGCAGCTAGACGCTTGGCTTCATATATGATCAGTTTTGTAGATACAGAAAAGCCGTTGTTCCTGTGACGTGTGATCCACTCTTTCATGTCTACGTGTAGCTGTGGCCACTTTGCAGCACATCCACGAAAAGTGTGCTTGCTTTTATTCCAACTGATTCTCTTGTTTCCTCCATTCATGAATCATCTTTTCAGTTGGAGGCGGCCCGAAATGTCTCTCAGCAGCCCTGTTTCCGTGCTCTTTGGCATATTTTATCGCCTCCAGTTTAAAAGGAATTTTATAAGAAAACCTTTTCTGCTTTGACATCGTTCAGAAATGTACAGTATGCATCAGTAGACTACTGTAATTTTCTCCAACAGAATACAGTAATAGAAAAACTGTCAGCACTACAATTATGGGGGTACTATAGCTAAGAACATCAGTGGATGACAATGTTATGGGGGATCTGCCGCTCACACAAGTTTATGGGGGTATGGTAATCTGCTGCTGACAAACTTATGGGGGGATCCGCCGCTGACAGAAGTTTATGGGGGTAACCTGCTGCTGACAAACTTATAGGGTGGATCTGCTGCTGACAGAAGTTTATGGGGGTACCGTAATCTGCGGCTGGCAAACTTACGGGGGGGGGATCTGCCATTGACACACTTATGGGGGGATCTGTTGCTGACAAACTTATGGGAGGGATCTGCCTCTGACACAAGTTTATGGGGGTACCGTAATCTGCTGCTGACACAATGTTATGGGGGATCTGCTGCTGACACACTTATGGGGGGATCTGCTACTGACACACTTATGGGGGGATCTGCCGCTGTCAGAAATTTATGGGGGTACCTTAATCTGCTGCTGACAAACTTATGGGGGGATCTGCCACTGACACACTAATGGGTGAGATCTGCCGCTGACACACTTATGGGGGATCTACCTTAATCTGCTGCTGACACAATGTTATGGGGGAGGGGGGATATCTGCTGCTGACACTTATTGGGAAAGGCGGATCCAGTGACACTTTAATACGGGGGGTCACTTTATTAGGGGGGTCAATATTAGGAGTGGGGTCAATTTATTAGGGGGGTCACTTTATTGGGGGGTCACTTTATTGGGAGTGGGGACATGAGGGTTACCTTATGGATGCCTTTCTGGCAGGGCACAGCTCTCAGGGCACTGCTCTCAGGGCACAGCTCAGTTCACCTAGTCAGGAGCAGGCACGAGTGAAGCCTGAGAGAGGCGGAGCAGGCATGTGTGATAAGAAACCTGCTCCACCCCCCCCAGCTGCCTGCTCCCACGCTGCCAGCAATTTTCCTCCTCCTTCCCGCCAGCCAGCCCTACAGCACCACAATGGTGACCAGCCCCTGCATCTTGCCATCTGCAGCGGGCTGGTTCCTGCCTCCTAGGACACGCAGCGCGGCCAGCGCTTTCATCCAAGGACCTACAGTGCATCTGGCTGTTCCAACCCAGCACCTCAACAGCAGCCAGCTGACAAACAAAGCTCCAACATACCATATTTTCCTCTGTATTCACCCCATAAGACGCACTAACGTTTTCCCCTCATTTTGGGGTAAAAAGTGCATCTTATGGGGAGAAAAATACAGTATTTTTTTTATAAAGAAATTCAAGAAATTAATTTAATGTCACAATTTAAATATTTTGTAGATTATCTAGTATCATCCCTTTTATAGATTTTTAATGATGAACTTATATTTATATATATGCATATATGCATGCTTTTGTTCACATTGTAATGGGGATTTTGGGGAGGGGTTAATTTGGGCAAGGAAAATCTGTGATTCATTACTTGCTGGAAGGGCAAAATCGTTTGGGAAGTTACCGATGTGGACAGCTAACATGGCTGCTGTTTTTATAAATGAATGTGCTTTATAACCTAGTGAGTTCGATTATTTTACACTACAGGTATGACAATACTACTTCCAGTATTACCTACTAAGTAGGAACCTTAGGTGGCTAACAGTGGGAGACATTGGAGGTCTGGACCTCCACCAGCAGCAATAAGTTTGTAAGGCACTTGGAATCATGATGCCAGCTACTCTTTATTGTTTACTTATAGCAACAGGGGTGGAAACAACAACTGATCTGGTTCTACAAATGGTACGGTAACCTTTGTATGTGCTTATGCAACATTTTTTTATATAATTCTATAGTATATAGAGTTAAGGTCCTATAAGATGGGCAGATATTTCATTAATGTGGGGGAATCGATAACTGAAAGAGTTTTCTGTGTTAAAAATATGATCAATTACACAAAACAATAAATATTAAATAGTTTTTTCACTGTTTTCCCATTATTGAAATGGGTGCTCATTTCCTCTAAAGCATTTTTTATTGCTAACAACTGACAGATTTCTGATTAAACTAGGGAATGCAATAGCAAGGCAGATTTGTTCAATCCACAGAAAACAAATGATTTATTGCTCACTGTTTGTTCAATGAGCACTTTTACATGTACCAATAATTTCTCAAATTCAAGCGATTATTCAAAAATTCAAACAATAATTACTCCATCTAATAGGCCCTTTACAAACAAAAGCATAGCCTATTTGATTGCAACTCTATGTACATCAAAATATTAGGGATGGCTATATTTAAACAGACTGTGTCATCAGAAAATAACTTGCTTTTTGAATCACATTTTTTACATTATGGTGCTTTGTTTTTAATTTCCAATGTGTGTGTGTGTATATATATATATATATATATATATATATATATATATATATATATATATGTATATATATATATATAGGCACTACTCACAAAAAGTTAGGGATATTTGGTGTGTGGGTGAAATTTTAGGATAAACCTAAAATGCACTCTAACCTTTACAGTTGAACTTAATGAACTTAATGTAACCTTCTCTAAACTTTTGGATGCACTTGTCCAACTGTTCAAAGTTTCAGTGCTTTTTGCACAACTTGCTGTTCTCTAACAAGGAGCTTAATGGAAAAATTCACAACAGGTGTTTGATTGCCCAATAAACTTCTTGTTTTTAAACAGTTCTCATCATCATGCTGTGTACATTTTGACATCATGAGACCAAGACCAAAAGTACACTGATGTTCACTGCCAGAAGTCAATTCACACTGAGCAGAAATGATGGCCACCAACAATGTTGGCAATGTCAAGGAGAGTTCTATGCATCAGTCACTGTTGTCACCCGATAAGCCATTGGTGGTGGTAGTGTGTCTAGTCAGAACTGTCCTACACTTTCCGGATAGTACAGTGACAAGCCCATACTACTTGAATAACATCATCATCACGACAATGCGCCAGCTCATCAAGATCACAATATTAGAGAACGGCTGAGGAGACTGGGGTACCTCAAATGGAGGTGCCTGCACTTTCTCTAGAACTGAATCCCATTGAAAACCTATAGGATAAGCTGAGTCACCAAGGAGAGGCTCATAACTCTATACCCCAGAACCTCAATGTCCTGAGGACCGCTCTTCAAAAAGAGTGGGATGCCATGCCTCAGCAGACAGTAAGTCGACTTGTGACCAGTATAAAATGTCGTTGTCAAGCCATAATTAATGCTCAAGGCCACATGACAAGTTTTTTAGACATTGACAATTTTCGTGGGGCCACTGTTGTTGGCTTTTGTTTCAATAAATTGTTTTAGATTAAGAAATCACCATTGCATGCTTTTACTTAAATGCCCTACTTTCATAATATAATATCACTGTAACATGAACTTTTTATGGTTTCCCTAAATTTCACCCAAAAGCCAAATATCCCTACCTTTTTGGCAGTAGTATCTATATATAAATGAGGACCGCCCCAGGAAAGGAAGACCAAGAGTCACCTCTGCTGCGGAGGATAAGTTCATCCGAGTCACCAGCCTCAGAAATCGCAGGTTAACAGCAGCTCAGATTAGAGACCAGGTCAATGCCACACAGAGTTCTAGCAGCAGACACATCTCTACAACAACTGTTAAGAGGAGACTGTGTGCAGTAGGCTTTCATGGTAAAATAGCTGCTAGGAAACCACTGCTAAGGACAGGCAACAAGCAGAAGAGATTTGTTTGGGCTAAAGAACACAAGGAATAGACATTAGACCAGTGGAAATCTGTGCTTTGGTCGGATGAGTCCAAATTTGAGATCTTTGGTTCCAACCACCGTGTCTTTGTGCGACGCAGAAAAGGTGAACGGATGGGCTCTACATGCCTGGTTCCCACCGTGAAGCATGGAGGAGGAGGTGTGATGGTGTGGGGGTGCTTTGCTGGTGACACTGTTGGGGATTTATTCAAAATTGAAGGCATACTGAACCAGCATGGCTACCACAGCATCTTGCAGTGGCATGCTATTCCATCCGGTTTGCGTTTAGTTGGACCATCATTTATTTATCAACAGGACAATGACCCCAAACACACCTCCAGGCTGTGTAAGGGCTATTTGACCAAGAAGGAGAGTGATGGGGTGCTACACCAGATGACCTGGCCTGAACCCAATCGAGATGGTTTGGGGTGAGCTGGACCGCAGAGTGAAGGCAAAAGGGCCAACAAGTGCTAAGCATCTCTGGGAACTCCTTCAAGAGTGTTGGAATACTATTTCAGGTGACTACCTCTTGAAGCTCATCAAGAGAATGCCAAAAGTGTGCAAAGCAGTAATCAAAGCAAAAGGTGGCTACTTTGAAGAACCTAGAATATAAGACATATTTTCAGTTGTTTCACACTTTTTTGTTAAGTATATAATTCCACATGTGTTAATTCATAGTTTTGATGCCTTAAGTGTGAATCTACAATTTTCATAGTCATGAAAATACAGAAAACTCTTTGAATGAGAAGGTGTGTCCAAACTTTTGGTCTGTACTGTATATATATATAATAAGTTACTAAAATCATGCAGTTTTCACACTACTCACTAAGCCTCAAAATATGTCAAGACTTCACCTGATATACCATTAAAGTCCCACTTACAGGGCCTGATGTTTGGCCAATTACCTGGAACGAGCTTTCCTACGAACACGTTCTCAATAATTGACCCATGTAAAGTTGCCACATATCACAAGATCAACAATAGAGATGAGCGAACATGCTCATCCGAGCTTGGTGCTCGCTCGAGCATTAGGGTATTCGCATACGCTCGCTACTCGGACGAGCATATCGCGATCCTCGAGGAAATGGCATCTTCCTCTTATGGCATGTTAGGCGCCTTTTCTCAGACAATCAACATGCAGGAGAGTCTTTGGTACCTCCTAGCATCTCGTGGGGCCCCTACAAGTCGATAGCAGGGATTGGCTGGCCAGATCAGATGACCTGGGAATATAAGAATCTGGTCCCGCGCTGTTCGCGTCAGATGCCGCCTGCATGAGATTAGGAATAGAGCTGCTGTCTGTCAGGGAGAGTGTTAGGGCCTCAATTTAGATTTTGGTTAGGCAGCAATCACCCACAAAGAACCCAACAGCCCTTCTAAGGGCTACAAGCACCTTTTTTTGGTCTCTTCCTGGCTGCTGGTTGGGACTTGTAGTGCAGCTACCACCATCTTGGCTGCACACTGTGCACAGCGACTGGTGGCAGAAGGGACAGCACGTGGTCCACACAGACCCAAAAGAAATTGCCCAAAAGTCCTCTCAGTACTCATTTTTTTGCTGCTGCTGGTGCTGCTGCTGTACCTAGGCTTGCTGGGATCTGTAGTGCAGTCTAGGGAATACTTTTTTCTATCATTTCTATACAGTACAGTCCAGTGAACAATTATGTAGTGTACTGTACAGTAGCGTCAGTCTAGGGAATACGTTTTTTCTCTCAGTTATAAATACTACAGTCCAGTGAAAAATTATTTAGTGTGCTGTACAGTAGCGTCAGTCTAGGGAATATGTTTTTTCTCTCAGTTGTGTATACTACAGTGCAGTGAACAATTATGTAGTGTGCTGTACAGTAGCGTCAGTCTATAAAATACGTATTTTCTCTCAGTTATATGTACTACAGTCCAGTGAAAAATGGAGTGGTTTGCGGTACAATAGCCGCCATTTAAAGACTACATTTTTTTCTCAGTTATATGTACTACAGTCCAGTGAAAAATGTAGTGGTTTGCGGTAAAATAGCCACCATTTAAAGACTACGTTTTTTTTCTCATTTATATATACAACAGTCCAGTGAACAATTCTGTAGTGTGCTGTACAGCAGCGTCAGTCTATAAACTACATTTTTTCTCAGTTATATGTACTACAGTCCAGTGAAAAATGTAGTGGTTTGCGGTACAATAGCTGCCATTTAAAGACTATGTTTTTTTCTCATTTATATATACTACAGCCCAGTGAAAAAAGGAGTGGTTTGCGGTACAATAGCCGCTATTTAACCCTTTCATGACCGGACCTATAAAAGGCCTGAATGTCCAGGCAACTTTTTGTGATTTGGGCACATGGTGGCTTAGTGACCCTAATTTTTTTTTTTGTTTGAATACGAAAATAATTTTTGTTATTTTTTTTACTTGACACTTAGGACTTATTATTAGAATGGTTTTTTTAAAGATATTTTATATTTTTTTAGGTTTAATTTAGACAAAAACCGCTAATTCTTATTAAAAAAAAGGATTTTTTTTAAAATTATAGATTTTTTTTTTTTAATATTAAAATTGACACACAAATTAATTATTGCAATGGGTTCCCTATTTAATGACGATCGATTTGGTATATAGCATGTATAGATTTTATTTGACGGGCGGACTATGGTGACTGTTTACATTGACGACTGCGTGTTTAATTTTTTTTTTTACACTTTTTTTGTTTGTTTTTTATTTATTTTTTTACTTATATATTAATTTATTTTTGACAACTAATATGTCCCCCAGGAGGTCATTAAAAGACCTCTGGAGGACTGGCTTTTTTTTTTTTGCTTTTTTTTACACTTTTTTTCCAAACTGTTTCCACTGTAACTGGGGCATCCACAGGAACCCCAGTTACAGGGGAAAACAGCCTCTGGGGGCTCATTACACTCAGGCAGAGCTGATCAGGGTCTCCTTAGACCCTGCAGCACTGCCCCTGCTCCGAGACACCCGGCGGTCACGTGACCGCCGGGTCTAACACAGGAAGCGGCGCTGCCGCTTCATTCCTCCTGCGCCGGCTGAGCAGGTAAGTCTGTCCTCCGGCTTAGGAGAAGACAGAAGCGGTAATAAACCGCTCCTGTCTTCTCCTCAG